>PVKE010048034.1:0-11722 GCA_004027555.1 Craseonycteris thonglongyai | reverse complement strand
CGCCCCGCCCCGCCCCGCCCCGCCCCGCCCCGCGCGCCGCTTCCGCTGGAGCCAGGCCTGGCTAATCGAGCACAGCACGCTGGCTGCTCGGCGCTCGGCCGGCGGCGCATGCGCACATGGTGTTTCCGGCAGGCGCTGCGCGACGGCGACGGCGGCTGCAGTTGGGGAGCGTCGCGCGGGCCGGCATCCGTGTCGCGAGGCGGCTCGTGCGGGGCTCGGGAGCTGCGGTCCGGCCCCCTTCCCCGTGAGCAGGACCCCGAGTGAGCCCCGTCCGATCCCCGAGGCTCCAGCCATGGCGTCTCTGCTCGCCAAGGATACGTACCTGCAGAGCCTGGCCAGGAAAATCTGCTCCCCGGCCAGCCCGGAGCCGCAGAAGCGCAAGTCGGGTAAAGCGCTGCCCGGGGACCGTGACAGGGACGACTTCGGAAGGGGGCGCCCCCACTCCCTGCCCCGGCGGCGTCCGCCCCACACCGCAGCCCGAGGAGCGGCCTAGACACGTGGATGCTTGAAACAAGCATGTAACGTGCTAGGAAATATAAACGACGTCTCCCTGCTTTTCGGGGACATCAGCCTGGGGTTCCGAGGGTCTCAGCGCCATCTGCCCACCGGGCAGAAGCACGGCTGGGGTTTGGGGGAGGTGACCCTGTTTCGGAATGGGGGATGTAAGGAAAAGGGAGGAAGAAGGTGGCTCCTGTGGTGTGGGTGACAAGGCCACCAAGGGGATCGCAGCAGGTGAAAGACTGTCCTGCAGAGCGCTGGGACTTTACTGCCTGAGCCAGGAGGAGGGAGAGGAACAGGTTCTGCCAAGGAACTAGCGGGAGAAACAACTTGACTTTGTTGTACCAGGCAAATATATTCATCACGGGAAATTAGAAAAAGTGAGTTTCTTTTCACCAGTCAGTTATAAGCTAGGTCTGTATTTTATTTCTAGTCCTTGTCTACGAATAACATTAAAACAACTTGTTTTCTGAGCTACGTACTCATTTTTGCATACAAAATGAAAACATAGGGGACGCTAGGATGGCTCAGTGGGTTGAATGCTTGTCTTGCAGCCCTGAGGTCCAAGGATCGAATCCTGGCCCCAGCCCGTGGAGACCCATATGCTGAACTGGGGTGTGCCCCCAGTTCAGTTCTCACCAGGGTGAGCCTCCTATGTGGGAGGTCCTCGGCCTGTTCCTGCCCTGCGCAGCCTCGTGCCCACCTGAGGAATCAAACTATGTAGAAAACCAATGACGTGCAACAATGGAGCCTGCTCTGGGCCCTCCCCCTCCTCTCTGTCTCTGTCAAAAACAATAAAAATAAATCTTAAAAAAAATGTTAACATATTCTCCAGCTGTCAACATTTTTGATGGCTACATAGTATTAATAGTTGGCTGTATAGCAATGCCACGGTCTGTCTCTGCAGATGGATATTTAGGCTTTCCTAGTTTTTCACTCAGCATTGCAGTGAACATCCTTGAGGTATGCAAATCTTTGTGCAGACCCAGGATGAATATTCACAGCAGACTGCTGGGTCACGTGTGTGGGTATGTACCAGGGTTTCAAGATGTGTGAGCAGTCTGCTTTCTAGGAAGTTTGTGGTTCTGCACTCTGGGATAATCTGCATTCTCTCCTGATGTACCTTCGGTATCCTAGGATTGAAGCCTTTGCAGGACCTTCCTGTTGTATGGGTCACCTGGGATGGCATCCCTTTCTCATTTTGTATTTCAGCTGGCAAAACTCAAGGCTCTGAAGCTGCTGGACCCCCGAGAAAGAAGAGGAAGAGAGCGCAGAAGAAATCTCGGGAGCAGCGGGAGAAGGCTGCAGAGCCCAAGGCCCAGCCCTTGAAGGAGTCACGGGCAGCTTCCGGGGCCAGGAAGCCAGCCACAGCCAAGGAGGAGAAGGCCTCCATCTCCTCGGGAACCCCTGCTGGTGAGGAGCTCCGGGCTAGGGCAGGGCCAGCTGGGATCCGTTCAAACGTCCTCTGTAGTCATAAGAACAGACACCGTCCAGCATCCTGGGGTCATGGGAGACTTCCCGAAGGGCGGGCTTTCAGAGGACAGATCACGGGCTTTGTGGGTGGGTGGGATCCCAGGAAGTGCCCAGTGGTTCCAGGCAGGGTGGTGACCAGGATCTGGAAGGGGGCAAGGCTGTGAGGACCTTGGAGAGCATCCATCACTGCCCCCAGGTTTCTGAGATGCGTCTGAGAGCTGACTTGTTCAGGATCCACAGGCTGCAGAAGTTGGAGAAGTGGGAGGTGGAGTTGGCTTAACCTGTAGGAAGTGTTTTATCATAACACAGAAAGCTGGCTATTCATGTCCTGGTCGATGTCTTGGGGATCAACTCAGGTTGAAGAGGTGGAGCCATTCATTGGAACTGCCATGCAGAGCCACTAGTGGCCACCAGGGGGAGCTCAGTGCACTAGACTCAAGCTTTGGATGAGAAGGCCCGGGAGGGAGTCCGCTTTCAGCCCTCTGGCTCCTTGCTTGCAGGTGGGCTGCCCACGGAGCCTGAGTCCTTCTTTGCCCTGGATGTCCTGCGGCAGCGGCTGCACGAGAAGATACGGGAGGCCCGGGGCCAGGTAGGTGGGGGGAGCCTGGGGTGCTGGGAGCCCTCTTTGCACAGTGGTTCCCCTGCTCTGCCTGGGGAGGGGCCTCAGCCAGCTCCCCGCTGTGCCGGCCACTGTGGGCCTGACCAGAATTTCAGTGGAGGGTGGGCCGGTGGGAGGGGCCTACCAGGGCCTCGGCAGCTCTGCTCTGCAGATGAGGTGTAGTTCTCTTTTGGGGGTGGGGGGCGTTTCCCCAGGGTCCCCCACCTTTTGCTGGCTCAGCCTTCCCTCTGGGAAGCCGCCTTTGCTGACTGCCACACTGGGTGGCACTTCTCTCATCTAAATGTCAGGAAACCCGATGAGGCAGGCGAAGGCCTGGGATGAGTGACCTGCCGGAGTGACAGCCACACCAAGTGCTGAGACCTGAACTAGCTTCAGCTTTTTCTGCCATATGACAGTGTCCCCTCTCACTTGGCCACCACCCGCCCTTTCCCTAGGGACCTCCTGCAGGGTTCTTGCTGCGTGGGGACTGTCCCCCAGCCTCTTTCCACACGGCACTGGGACAAGCCCAGGGGCTGGTTGCTAAGAGGTAACGGCTCAGGTGTGGGGCTGGCTGGGCCAGGCCCCTCTTGCTGGCCCCGGGGTGGGAAAGGCTATCCCTGCAGAGTAGGGCCACGGTCACAGGTGCTGATTTGTTCTGACCCGACGTCGAGTTCTGGGCAGTGGCCTTGGCTAAGCCACCTGCCCCTCATGTCTGCAAAGTGGTGGAGCACAGTGTCTCCTGCGTGGGATTATTGGGAAGGTTTAGTGAAACCGTATTTGTAAGGTGTTCTGGCACATGGTCAGTGCCTGGGAACTGGAAGCCTTGCTTCCCACTTAGGGACCTCGTGTCCCTTTTGGGTTCATTTGCATTTTTGGTGACAGGTCACCTCAGAGTGGAACAGTGACCTCAGTGGGCCCCTCATCATACACAAGGGTTCCCTCTTGTGCCGTCCTGCCCGGATCCACGGGCTGGACGGCCTGAGGTTGGGAGAACCTTAAGAGTGAACGGGCGCTTCCCCTGCAGGGCAGCGCAGAGGAGCTGTCTCCTGCCACTTTGGAGAAGAGACGCCGGCGAAAGCAGGAACGGGACCGGAAGAAGCGGAAGCGCAAGGAGCTGAGAGCAAAGGAGAAGGCAGCCAAGGCGGCAGAGGCCACGGAGGCTGCCGAGCCGCCCCCTGCGGTGCCCCTGGTGGAGGCGCAGGGCCAGCCGGGGCTGCTCTTCAACAAGGTGAGGGCTGTGCGGCCGTGGGGGTGTGGGCGCTGGGCCCTGGGGCTGCGCACCCGAGTCGGGGCCGTGAGGGCACTGGGCCCTGGGGCTGCCCACCCAAGACGGGGCCATGAGGGTGCTGGACGTGGCTGCCCACCCGAGTCGGGGCCATGAGGGTGCTGGGCCCTGGGGCTGCCCACCTGAGTTGGGGCCGTGAGGGCTCTGGACGTGGCTGCCCACCCGAGACAGGGCGTGAGGGCGCCTGCCCCTGAGGCCAGCTGTGCAGGGTGGGACGTGACGTGCGCTGCTCTCTCCCTCTGAGGTCGAGGTGAGCGAGGAAGAGCCAGCCAGCAAGGCCCAGCGCAGGAAGGAGAAGCGGCAGAAGCTGAAGGGGAACCTGACGCCGCTGACGGGGAAGAACTACCGGCAGCTGCTGGAGCGGCTGCAGGCGCGGCAGAGCCGGCTGGAGGAGCTGCGGGAGCAGGACGCGGGGAAGGCCCGTGAGCTGGAAGCCAAGATGCAGTGGACCAACGTGCTGTACAAGGCCGAGGGCGTGCGGATTCGTGATGACGAGCACCGGCTGCAGGAGGCCCTCAAGCGCAAGGAGCAGCGGCGGGCACAGCGGCAGCGCCAGTGGGAGAAGCGCACGGCCCATGTGGTGGACAAGATGCAGCAGCGGCAGGACCGGCGGCGCCAGAACCTGCGCAAGAAGAAAGTAGCCAAAGCCGAGCGGCGCCTGGAGAAGGCCCGCAAGAAGGGCCGGGTCCTACCCCAGGACCTGGAGCGGGCCGGCCTGGCGTGAGGGCCCGGCCGTGTGTCCAGACCGCGTCCCACCCCGGCACCTTCCCCACGTGTGGCTGCACCTCCATCAGAGGCTTGCGGGGAGCCTCCAAGTAGTGTGTCCCACGTCTGTGCGGACTTGGCTTCTCCGTGTAAAGTGCACTCCGTCGCTCTCAGGAGTGTAGTGAGGGGCTCAGGTCACGTGTGCAAGTGAGAATGTTGCTGAGAACGGGCCCAGAGCCTTCAGCCCCAGGGGAGCAGGAACCAGGGCCAGGCTCCAGTCTTCTCTTGGGAGGCGGGGAAGCAACCCAGGAGTTCACAGGTGAAGGACAAGGGAGTGGCGTGGAGGGGGTGGGACCCTGGCCCCTTCTTCCTGCCCCAAGTTCACAGGAACGGGAATTGGCCTTGGGGGCCTTCCAGGTCAGTCCAGAGCGCACTTGGAAAGAACGAAAGTCCAGCTCTGACAGTTGCAGCCAAAGGTAGAACCGACAGACTTGGGTCACTGGGAGAAGGTGGAGCCAGCCTCAGGCATGATTAGCACTGAATGATTCTAAGTTTATTTGTAAGAAGGGCAAACATTAGAATTTAAGTTACACACACATTAAGAATGCTAAGATGGGGAAGCCAGGATGGCTCAGCAGGTTAAGCTCTTGCTTTGCAGCTTCAGGGCCTGAGGATCAAATCTTGGCCCCAACCCATTTGGACCCATATACTGAACTGAGGTGTGGCCCCCAGTTCGGTTCTTGCCAGGCAAGCTTCCCATGTGGGATGCCCCTGGTTCAGTCCCCAGCTCCCGGGGGTGTGCCTCCCATGCAGGAGACCCCTGGCCCAGTTCCTGCCCTGCGTGACCCCTGCCCACCTTTGTGGAACAAAACCATGTCGAAAATTGGTGACACTCAGCTATGGAGACTGCTCTGGGCCCTTCCCCTTTCCTGTGTCTCTTGGCTCTGTCTCTTTGTCAAAACAATAAAATAAACCTTTAAAAAATAAAAGAATTCTAAGATAACCACAAAAGACAGAAACAGTGTATAGTAAACTAAGAGGAAGAAAAAAATGGGATGGGGTGGTAAGAAGTATCAATCTAGAAAGTAAGGGAATTAAAGCAAGAACTAAGTGAGGTGGGGAAGCCGGGATGGCTCAGCTAGTTGAGTGCTCACTTTGCAGCCCCAGGGACCGAGGATCGAATCCCGGCCCCGGCCCGTGTGGACCCATGTGCTGAACTGGGGTGTGCTTCCCATGCGGTTCCATTTAAATGAAGCCCGACACAGACTCACTCATATGGACATGTTTAATAGGTACCGTAGGAGAATATTTTCCAGATCTTGGGGCAGGCAAAGATTTCTTAAACACAATGTATACCAGCCATAAAGAAAAATATGAATTGGAAATTATCGCAATTAAGAACTTTTTATCAGAAGACATGCTTAAGAGAGTAAAATATGCAAGCACAGTGTGTATAAACGCTTGCCAAATATGTAACTAACTTCCACAAAATTTTAAAAACAGACAATTCATCAGAAAATAAGGGCAAAAGATTTGACTAGGCATTTCACAAAATGACAACAAAGTGGGAATAATAAGCACATGAACAGATGCGCCACATCATTACTCTTGAGGAAAATGCAAATTTAAAACCACAGTGAGCTCCCACCACACACAACCCCCGCAAAGGTTACAATTGAAAACTGCCAACACCGTGTGCAGGCGAGGTGGGGCAGCCGGAACCACAGCGGAGAGGGTGACCGGAGAGTATGCAGTGCAAGTGCTGTGCTTGTCTCCTGTGCCCGGCGTGTGTGATGCCCACCGAGAGGCCCTCGGAATCAGCCATGTCACTGGTGACCCGTCTACATGCATGTCCCCACCTTGGGGGTGGAGTGACTCATCTACGTACTTCCTCTTCCCAAAGCACACGGCCACCCAGAACCTGTAGAAAGCCCCCCAGGACCTCCAGCAGACCCGTAGCCCCAGCCCCCTGCCTGGACCCCCACGCCTGTTGGCCTGCAGCACCTGCCACTGAATCCGGACGTCCCTCCCTGTTCCCAGCCCACCTGAGGGTCCCCACAGACAAGTCACCAGGACCTGCTGAAGCTCTAGGGAACCAGGATGGAGGATGCGGGGCTGGGGGTGGGGGTGGGGTGCAGAGTGGGCCCAGGCTGCAGGCTCCTTCCACGTCCTGCAGGATGAGGGTCCTGGAGGTGCCGCCCTGCAGCTGCTGTGGAACGTGATGCCTGCGCCCTAGGAAGCAGGGGAGGGTCAGGGAGGGCCGGGCTGCAGCACGTGGGGTCAGGGGGCAAGTTTCAGCTTCCACTGGGTGCTGAGTTACACAAATAGTCCACCCAGCAGAGAAAAGGAGTCCCTGACTGTCCCAGAAACGAGGCTGGGGATAGACACCCTAAGCGTGACCAGGTCCCAGAGGGGTTCTCAGTGCAGGGGAGGCTCCCCCTGGCTTACACGGGGTCCTCCCTGTTGGTAGTCGGGGTACCACCAGGGGCCCTTTACGTCCTGTTGAACTCAGGACCCCTGTTCGCTTCAAGGATCACATACCCTAACCACTTTCAGGAGTGCAGTTTTCTGTAGGAACCAAGAAAAGCCCGGGAATGAGACGACCCCTGGACGAGGGCCCTGACCCCATCCCTGCCTGTGGCTCCCACTCCAAAAACCAAGACCCGAGCGGCCCAGCGCCCCTGGGACGTGTCACAGGGCCTGGATGGGGGAGGGGACAGGAGCAGCATGGGGGCACAGAGGGACACGGGGACATAAGCAAGCTGAAGGGGTCACAGGAGACACAGGAGGTGCAGGGTGGACACCAGGAACAAGGCAGAACCTTCCTCTTACCCATCAGGGTGGGTGTGAAGATGTCCTCCAAGAACCCCTTGCGCTGGGTGAATTTTGCAAATGCTTCCAGGGCCTCCGGGTTCACGTCAGGACGGCGTGGGCAGGTGACCAGGTGAGCCTGAGGTCTCAGGGAGCAGACGCAGGGAGGAGGCGGCACCCCCCCAGCCCCTGGGGGCTTCACCCTGGAGCAGCGGGGCTGGGGAGGAGGGCTAGCAGGCCCGAAGGAGAAGGGCCATCGCCCAGCTGAGGGGTCCCCCGGGGAGGGAAATAGTGTGGGGACAGCCTGTTACTGAGGGGACCTGGGCCCGCTCCCGAAGCTGAGCTTCAGGGTCGTGCCCCTGACCTGGCTGGAGAATTTCTGGGCTGTCCCCCCACCCCCACCCCCACTGCAGGGCCCTGGCTGCACCCCTCCCCCATGCTGGAGCCAGGGCGCAGCCGTTGCCTGTTCCGCTGGCTTCTGGAAGCAGGAATTGTGGGTTCTGAGGGCCAGGCAAGGCGGCCCTTACCCATGCGCAGCACCACGCGGAACCCCGCCCCCAGCCACCGGTGCCACAGGACTTGGTGACGTGACCGTCCACTGGCAGCTCCGGGACGTGTACGGGTTTCCTGCCCCCCACTGAAGACAGAGAGAGAGGAAATGGGTCTCCATCCCCGGAGCACGTTTGAGACCACATTAGGGACCACTCTGGAACATTTCGGGGTCTTGGGCTCCCCAGTTGTGCTGAGCACACCATCACCCAGGCGCCCAAGACAAGCTCCCCCCAACCGTGGACCCTGACGCTGGGAAGGGAGCCTCCTCCTGGGCGGGGGGTCCGAGCTGTGGGGTCACCAGGGGCCAGCACTGCCCCGCCCTGCATCCCCTTCCACAGCCCCGCCTCTCCCTGCAGGGACCCCCTCGTCCCTGCGTATTTGCTGGGCTCCTCGGTTATCTGCATGACAGCCTTCCTCTCGTGGCACTGGGTGTCCTTCCTGGAAAACAAGAGGGCGCAGGAGATGCTCTCAGCAAGCACAGCTGAGCTCACCTGGCACGCGGGCCTCTAGTGTCCCCGCAAAATCCACTGCCACCCCCCTAACACACTGCCCGGGGCTTTTTCCTCCCAAGGTCAGAAGCCTGTGCATTTTATGGGGAAAAGGCCCCATGAGGGGCTCCCCCCAGTCAAAGCAGAAGCTGGACCCCCCGATGGGCAGCACTCACAGGACGGTGAGCAGGACCTCTATGTCCCCACTGTGCAGGGCCGTCACCCTCACCGGGAATCCCCTGGGCACCCCCTGTGGGCTCAGGACACATGCGCACAGACACGCACACGCTGCTTGCCCTGCCGCAGTCAGGTGAGTGCACATTTGGGGAGGTGGCAATGGGGGGAGAAGAAAGGGGTTGGGGGCAGCTCTGCCCTGGGGCAAGGGCACTCATTCCCCTCGCAACATGCCCAGGACCCTATGGCACGAGGGGAGAGATGCCAGACTGATGGGTGGGGGGTCCCCAAAGTTCTCAGGGGACCCCCAGAGCAGACTGAAGAGGGTGCTAGGGGTCCCTAGAGGAAAGCCTCAGCCTACTCTTCTATAAGATGGGGTGCACAGATGGTGCAACATCAAGGGTCCCCCAGGCTTATTGTCCCTGGTTGTCCACCATGACCCCACTGCTCTCCCAGTCCTTGGAAAATGCGTCCTGCCCACGCAGGGTCCTGAGCAGAGGGGCTTTGGGGAATCTTGGGACCGTGGTAGAGCACTGGGTCACTCGTCTGGGGGCCAAGGACGAGGAGCCTTGGAGTCCTCATTTAGAAGTGGGTTCAGACTCACTGCCTTGGCTGAGGTGAGGAGGCCTCGTGAAAGAACGGGACCCCCACCCTCTAGCACGCAGCGTGTTTCATGACTTTCCTGCCTGGGGCTGCAGTGGTGAGACTGACCACCAGGGGACGGGCTGTGCCCACCGTGCTCAGTGGAGCCACTGGAGCAAGTCGAGTAGAAACACCCTG
Source organism: Craseonycteris thonglongyai (assembly GCA_004027555.1). NCBI lineage: Eukaryota > Metazoa > Chordata > Mammalia > Chiroptera > Craseonycteridae > Craseonycteris > Craseonycteris thonglongyai. The sequence goes on along the minus strand of PVKE010048034.1, from coordinate 2,358 downwards.
CGGTCATTCTGGGTGCTCCCGGCCTCTGACCCAAAATGCACATTTAGGGGAAGCCGGGAGGGCTCAGTGGGTTAAGCGCTCACTTTGCAGCGCTGGGGACCGAGGATCGAATCCCGGCCCCGGCCCGTGCGGAACCATATGCTGAGCTGGGAGCTCCCCCAGTTCATCTCTCTCTCTCTCTCAAAAATAATAAATAAATAAAATAAAATAAAATAAATGTAGACAAACCTACAACCCCCTTAATATGGCACCCTCAGAAATTAGAACTTTAAAAAAAAAACAAAAAAACCCCACAAAATGCACATTTATTGTTAACCTCCTTGTGCACAATGTGAGATGCTCAGAGGTGGGAGGGGCACCGAGACCCTCTCATCATTCATTCAACGTCTGTGCGCCCCCATCCTGAGCAGGGGCCCTGCTGGGCCTGGGGGCGGGGCTGAGAAGTCCCACGGGGTCCCTGCCTTCCGGGAGCTGAGGGGCTGGAGGGGCAGATGCAGCGCATCCGGCTGGGAGAGGAGGGCAGGTGCTCTAGGGAAATGGAGCTGGAGGGACGGCGGGGCCCCTAGGTGAGGCTCACCTGGGGTGGGGTCTGTCTCCGGGGTCAGTCACAGGTTATGGGCAGGAGTCCATGTGGACTACGGGGCTCTGACCGGTCTTTCCTGTCCGTGGGCCGGGACCCTCTTGGTAATTGCACTGGGGTCTAACAGGGCAGCTCGTGGGATGTGATCTGGCCTCTATCCCCAACATGGGTTCAGAGACAGACTCAGAGGACAAAGAGAGACAGGGAGGGAACACAGGAGGGAGGGAACCAGTAGCCATCACTAACCTGTCATAACTCCACCTCCAAATGACATTCCATATCTTGTCCTAGTCACTGGAACCTAGTCACAAACTCCATCTAGCCTCGAGGGGAGGGGACCACAGGGACATGGGAGCAGGAGGCAGGAAGCTGGGAGGCCCATGTGGTCTGTCCTCACCTTTTCCCCCAGCTCCTCCCAGACCAACCCAGAGTCCTTGGGCTGAGTTTGTCCTCTCCTGGAGGGCTGGGGAGGAGGGGACAGGGAACGCGGGTTGGGCCAGGAGAACCTGCAGCCCGTTGGCACAGTGCTGGGCCTGCTGGTCTTGTTCACGTCTTTATTATCTGAGGCATGCGTGTCCAGAAAGCGCACCGGAACTTCGTGAACCTAAACTGAGTGACAAAAACCAATCGAGTGGTCCCAGATCAGGCCCCAGGGAACCAGTGTGTGAAGGTAAAAATGGAAGCATGACCTTGCAGCCTGCACCCCCCGGCACCCCCAGCCTGCTCCAGGACGCTGCACACGCTGGGGAAACAGGACCTGCCTTCCAGGACCCTGTGGTCCTCGAGGGAAACCCCAAGGACCCACCCTCGGAGGGCGTGGGAGGCCGTGCCCAGGTGCCAGGCGGACCTGGGTTTGCAACTTCAAGCTACAGTGTGACCTTGAGCCTGGGTGGGTCTTTCGTGCTATTTCTCTGTACCTGGTCCCCCTGCCCTTGTTACTGCTCCCTTTTGGATGATTAGGGCTCCTTCCTTTCTGTCTCCCTCTATGCCCCCTCTCTCACCACGCCTAAGCAGAGGCCTTTGCCTCGGCGCCCTCAATCCCCTGCCCCGGAGCCTGGCTGGTGCCCCTGGGCTCCTGGAGTCCGGGGGTGAACAAGGGTTAACGCGATTGGACAGGGCGAGGGAGGAAAGTATGTCCGCCTCCATTTGCAGGGAGGGAACCAGGCGATTCCGGGAGCTGCTGCTCGTCACCCAGGCTGGGCGCCAGGTTCAGAGGCCCCGAGCAAAGGAGGAATGATCCTAAACCGAAAGTCAGTGCAATGCCCAGCTGTTCTTTCCTGTGATTGTCCTGATACTTTTTCTTTTCTTTTTTTTTTTGACAGAGAGAGAGAGATACAGAGACAGAGAGAGAGCTGAACTGGGGGAGCTCCCAGCTCAGCACACGGTTCCGCACGGGCCGGGCCGGGACTCGACCCCTGGTCCCCGGCGCTGCAAAGTGAGCGCTTAACCCACTGAGCCGTCCCGGCCTCCCCGTTGATACTTTTTCTGAAAACATTACAGAAACGCTCCTGACTTCTCAGGCCGGCGTCCGCGGCCTGGGCTCCCGGACCCGCCCTTCTCGCCCATTCCCAGCGCCAGGCCCGCTGCGCAGGAAGAGCCCGGAGCCCGGGGGCTCGCGGAGAACCTCCGCGGGGCGGGCCGGGGGCGGGGCCGGGGGCGGGGCCGGGGCCGGGGGCGGGGCCGGGGCGGGGCTCGCGGAGAACCTCCGCGGGGCGGGGCTGAGGCCGGGGGCGGGGCTGGGGCCGGGGGCGGGGCTCGCGGAGAACCTCCGCGGGGCG
>PVKE010048033.1:0-11723 GCA_004027555.1 Craseonycteris thonglongyai | reverse complement strand
TTACAAGATTTGTGAACTTCATTGAAGAAATAAAAACATTTATACATGATAAAAATGAAAATTATGATGAACTAACAGACTCTTGCTGGCTGGTGGATTTGGGTTTTCTTGCTGACACCATGGAAAAATTAGATTCTTTCAATTTGGAGTTGCAGGGAAAAGACAAAAATATAGCTGAAATGATAAGCTCTGTAAACACGTTGAAAGCGAAATTGACTTTGTTGATATCACATCTGCATATCAAGTCTCTCGTGCACTTCCCATATATGAGGAAAGTGCTAGGAAACAATGAATTAAACGTGGCATTATTTATTGAGACCCTGCAAGTGCTTCAAAAACAGTTTGAAGGGAGATTTCTGCAGTTTACAAATATTGAGCCAATTGTCTCCTTCTGTATCAATCCTTTTACTTGCCAAATAAATGTAATAGAACTAGCTACATGTATTGCAGACCTTGTTCAGGGGAAAGCAGAAGAACTAGAGTTAGAAATTTTGAACCTTAAGAACAATATTTTGCTAAAATCCTTAATATCAGAGGACTTATGGAACATAGTCGACAAAGAAAGGTTCCCATTTTTAAAAAAAGCGGCATATAAAATCAAATTGTTTTTTGGGTCAACGTATTTATGCGAATCTTTGTTTTCAAACATGAATTTAATAAAATCACGATATAGATCTCGACTTACCGATGAGCATCTTAATAATTGTTTGCTAACAGGGTTGCCATCATACTCTCCTAATTACGAGGCACTGGCCAATGAAATGCAATGCCAAAGATCATACTGACAGATTGTTTTTTTTAATGTTTTCTTTTATGTTTTTTTAAATGATTTTATTATATGTGTGTTTTTTATTTACTTTGTATTACGTTTTGTATATGTTTCTTTGTGTGTATATTATTTGTACAATAAATTTATTATTTTAAAATTATTTTTGTTTATTATTTTTTATTCTTGTTCAATAATAAATATCCTTAGAAATAGCTGGTGCCCGCCGCCCTACCGATATTTTAGAATGCACCCTAGGGTATAAAAAGGTTGGGAACCCCTGCTTTAGAGCATCCAGACCTCATCTGATGACCCAGGACTTCAGAGAAATCTGACAAATGATATACTTCTAGAAGTTTTGTCTTCGATTGAAAAAAAAAATGCTGGGCTTATGAAATTTGGTAGGGACCCAGTGTGCACTTGGGAACTTCTAAATAAAATGAAAGAGAAAAACATTTCAAGCAGCAATAGAACCAAGGAACATAAAAGCTGTGATTAGAAATCACAGCTAATACCACTTAACAAGGTTAGGAGAACTTCCAAGAAAATAAAGTACTTTAAAGGCCAAATTTCTTAGAACAGTGTGTGGCTATTGGGTAGAATACATTCCTAAGATGGCAGAGAAAAACTTCTGTAATTTTCTTTCTTACTGTATGTTACTGAATATAACGGTATCCAAAGCAATGAAATCTATTGACCCCCTCTCCCCATGCACATAATTCTGTATTTTAAAGGAGGTGCAATTAGGTGAGCATTTAGTTATTTTAAAAGTCACTTTCTCCATAAAGCCATTTTTTCTCACTGCTCCAATATTTTCTTCCTCCTCCTTTGTCATCTACCTTGCCTAATTATTTATGCCCATTTCTTGTATAATAACTCACTACACTGTATGCTTTTCAAGGACAGTGACCATGGCTTATATATTTGTATCCCCACTTAGAATAGTTCACTCCATAAACATTTGTTGAATAGATAACTCTCCTTTAGAATTTTGTATGTTAGCCTAGTACTTGTGTAATTATTATAGTAACTACCATTATTGGTTAAGTTTAATGATCACTTTAAGTAGGTAGATTTATGGTCTCTACTATACAAGTAATTAAATTGAGGTACAAATAAGTTAAGCAATATGCTCAAGCCTGCACAGAAAATTATGGGGCAGTCCAGAAAGCAAATTATTATACATCCAACTCTGTACTGTACATTCTCAAATGGAATACACATAAATGTAGCAGTTTTCCTTATATTTGTTCTTTGGGCTTGGATGTTCATAATGAATTTTTTTTCTATAGGATCCACCATACTAAATCACTATCAACCTAGCAAGGACATATCTTGCAGCTAGAGCTGGTCACTATGGTATAGCAGTATATCTCCACTGTAATGTTTCATAGCTATTACTGCAGGCCCTTAACTGGTACCTAAGAGAATTATAAGTCAGAAATATTAATTATACTCACCTCAGAAGAGAACAGAAATAATTAAATAAAGTAAGTGAGATTCCTATCATGTAAATTAGTTAGGCATTCTTTCCACTGAAGGCTTACTATGAACTTTTTTTTTGCTGAGTAGTGTTTTCGAAAGACAAAGGCATTGGGTGGAAGGCTTCAGGAGTGAACAGCAAATATTTATGATGTAATTTCAGGGGGTCTGGGACTGTCCCCCATCCAAAAACATTTGTCTTAGTGGTACCTGAAATTCAGCCATGAGAACTGCACATCTTCAAGCTTGAGCAACATTTCTTGTTAAAATACATAGCTTCCTGAGAGTTGGAAAATGAAACAAAAAGTAATTGCTTACACATGCGACTCTTTGTTTCATTTTATTTAAAAAACGTTCAAGGCAGTGAAGAGTGTAAAGTTCCCCTAAGAAGAAATGGTTTGCTGCACCTAAGTCATAAAAATGTATATGAATTGTTGATCAGATGGAGAAGGTAAACATAAATGAGTATTGCTAGTCATTTAAAAGTACGGGATGGTAGTGTTAACCTGTGACAGGTTGATGATTTCTGAGTGTGGGGAACAGTCATGGAGTGGTATCTATACATTTTTAATAGCGGTAGTAATGTAATTCATAATGCCTTCAAAATGAGTTATATTTTTTTAAGAAAACATAACTGGCTGATACAAATCTCTGCTTATCTCTGCCATCTACACCTAGCAATAGCTGCTGCAAAGGTATGTGCTTACTTATCCAAGGCATCTAGTCACAGGTGGCAGTTGTCTAGGTTCCAGGTCACTCCTGGGATATAGCAACCAGCAATTTCAAAGGTCAGTGTTATCTTAGTGATGGCCAATGTTATATATAAAAACAGTTGTAGGAACAGATTTTTTTCCCTGTGAAAGTAGAAGCTTTATTATTTTTTTAAAGTAACTAAAATTTGATATATTTCCAAAGAATTGTGCAATTTATTTTACAATTTTAATTTTAGGGTATACTTAAAATAGGTAGTTGGGCTATGTTGGATTTTTTCTTATGAACAAAGAAATGTGAAGAGAGTGGTATGAGGGTTCTGAATTTCCCCATAGTAGAAAAGAAGAAAAAAATGGCCTTGTAAATTAATGATCAAGTTTAATTCTCTAAATAGTGATCCTAGAAGGGTTGAGATAAGAATTTGTACTATGGGTATGGTGCTAGGCCTGAAAAATATAGGAATTTAGGGTATAGTATGATTTATCCATCCTAGAGATGGTGGAACATAGTCTGCTCTAATGGCTTTACTTGTGCTTTCTGAGCAGGGAGACTTAAAAAGCAAAAGTCTGTTTAGTTAATGATGCCATAGGATCTTCAGTAGTGCCTTTAGGAGGGGTAGATTTATGTGTAAATATAAAGGTTATAGAGAGAGACAAGGTCACAGAGAAATGTATGGGCAAGGATGGCATTTTAAATAATTAATTAGAAACATGTTCTAACAACACAATATCTGGATGATGAAAGTAAAAACTTAACTTAAAAAAAAAAAGGCATGCAAATTGGAAATGAAAAAGTGAAACTCACTTTTTGCAGATGACATGATCTTTTATATAGAAAACCCTAAAGACTCCACCAGAAAACTGTTAGAAATAATAAATGAATACAGTAAAGTTGCAGGATACAAAATCAATGTACAAAAATCCACAGCACTTCTATATGCAAACAAAGAAACTTCAGAAAAAGAAATTAGAAAAATGATAATTTTTGCGATCAAAACAAAAATAAAATACTTAGGAATAAACTGAACAAAGAATGTGAAGGAATTATACATGGAAAACTATAAGACACTATTGGAAGAAATTGAAAAGGAGAAAAGATGGTGGCATGAGAGGAGAACACCGATAACTGCATGGGAAGGGACTTGTGAACAGAGGGGAATCCACGGGGGAATACCTGAGAAGCATCCTCAACTGAGAGAACCACACATGCAGAACAACACCCAAAGGTTAGAGGAAAAAGGGGAGAGTGGGAGAGGGAAGGGGAAGCAGCAGTTCGGGGACAGGGACTCGGAGCACGGCCCGGGGCTGGCAAAAACAAAGGGGGATTGGGGGACTACAGGCAAATTGGAGCTAGATCAAGGGTGGGCTGGAAGCCGAGACCTAAGGAGTGTGGAAGCCCCACAAGACTGTGGACAATTTAACATCCAAACTCAAGGGACAGTATGCAGTGCCCGAATCAGATCACGGAGCCTAGGGTGGAACAGGGACTGTGGAGCAGGGCAGCTGCACTTTCCAGCAGGTGAGGAGAGAGCAGGGAATCAGCCCACAACAGATTGACACCCCTGATTTATGGAGGAGATTGACTGTGAGGGAGCATTTTTTGAAGACAGGGCTCTTGGAGTGACAGCTGGGGCTTCAATGGATACAGCTGCACTAGACGTGCTTAGAGTGAATTCAGTGGTCTCAACAGAGCTGTGGGCCTAGAGTGGCTGCCGGCCGAACTGTGGCCTGTGCACACAGGGCTTTTGGCGCCCCACCCACCAGGCCACCACAGTGCCAATGCCTATGTGCACGAACAGGCTATCGACCCGGCCACTGCGGCGCTGATGCCCGCACATGCAACTGGGCTGCCAACTGGGCGGCCATGGCGCCAACGCTCGCATGGATGACCGGGTTTTGGGTGCGTCTCTGATTCGGTTGCAGCTGTGCCCACTCCAGTGTGGCTGACCGGGACTCTGCCAAGCCCCAGCCCATCTGTGCCGCAGCCATGCATGTGCTGCTCACAGACGTGATTAAAGGAAAAGCAGCAAATCAGAGGGGAGAAAGACTGGAGCTCCTGAACCCCACCTGCACTGAACCACCAGCCCCCCTGCTGAAAGAGGAACCTGCTTTTCTGTCTCAGGCCTGCCCTAGCTCTTACTCACATACCCTCACCCTCGGCCACACCCTCACTACTCTGTTTTCTAACAGCTAAGACAGCAACCTGAAGTGCCCCAGGGCACAGAAGCTGTCTGCTACCCCCAACCCTCTCCCAAAATGTCCTCCTTACACAACGAAGAAAAAATAAAGAGAAGCCCATCTGATAGGTAACCACCCCCCCACAAGAGGAAAAATAAACTCATGTGTAAAGCAAAAAGAGCCACATCAAACACAATGCACACCTCAGAATCCAAAGCCCCTCCAGAAGATCAGGGGCATTCCTTAGTAAAGGAGCTTGCACACTTGGAATCAAATCTAAGTGAAACAGAATTCAGGGCTACAATACTCAAGACACTCAGAGAGCTCACTCAATGCTGGCAAAGTACCCAGACACAGTTAAATGACCTCAACAAGAAATTTTCTGAGCAAAATGAGTACTTTACCAATAAAATTGAGAAGCTACAGCAGAACCAAAAGGAACTCCTTGAAATGAAAGGCCTCATGGGAAAGCTGAAAAAAGAACTGACCAGCATAGGAAACAGGGCTGACCAGCTAGAGGAAAGGATGAATGAAATCAAAGATAGAAACATGGAAAAGTCACAGAGGGAAGAAGAAAGGGAAATGAGAATCAAGAGAAATGAAAGAGCCCTACAAGAACTCTCTGTCTTCATCAGAAAGAACATTATTAGAATAATAGGGGTACCAGAAGGAAGTGAGATGAAATCTTCTCAGAGTCTAATAAAACAAATAGTGGATGAGAATTTTTCTAACCTATAGAAAGAATTACAAACCCAAATCCAAGAGGAAATCAGGAGCCCTAACTACCTAGACCCTAGCAGATCTTCTCTAAGACACATTGTTCTGAGGGTGACAAAAACCAAAGACAAAGAAAGAATTCTCAAGGCTGCCAGGGAAAAACAAAATATAAGTTTCAAAGAAAAACATATCAGGCTGTCACCAGACTTCTCAGCAGAAACTCTGCGGGCCAGGAGGGAGTGGTCTCCAATCTTCAAAATATTAAAAGAGAGAAATTTTCAGCCAAGAATTAACTATCCAGAAAAATTAACCTTTAGATATGAAGGAAGAATAAAGGCCTTTACAGATATACAGAAGCTGAGGGAATTCTTCAGCTCAAAACCGGCACTCCAAGAAATACTGAAGGAGACTATTGGACCTGAATCAAGAAATCAAAATAAATGGAAAAAAACTGGGACAACAAAATAATAAAAAGGAAAGAAGGAATGGATACAGGATATCCTCATATATCAATCATCACCCTGAATGTAAATGGACTGAACTCACCAATAAAGAGGCACAGGGTAGCAGACTGGATTAAAAAACAAAATCCAACCATATGCTGCCTACAAGAGACACACCTCAGCCACAGGGACAGACATAGACTCAGGGTAAAAGGATGGAAAACAATACTCAGGCAAATGGCAGTCAGAGAAAAGCTGGAGTGGCCATACTGATTTCTGATGAAAAAGACATCAGGTTAAAGAAAATAATAAGACATAAAGATGGACATTACATCTTGATAAAAGGGAAAATACACCAAGAAAACATGATATTCATCAATATATGTGCCCCCAATCAGGAAGCACCAAAATTTATAAAGCAACTACTAACAGATCTAAAAGGAGAATTTGACAAAAATACAATTATAGTAGGGGATCTAAACACCCCCTGACAACAATGGACGTATCATCCAAGCAGAAAATAAATAACGAGATTGCAGCTTTAAATGATACATTGCAGGAAATGGACATAATTGACATTTACAGGTCATTCCATCCTGCAACACAGGGCTATACATTTTACTCTAGTGAACATGGAACATTTTCAAGAATACATCAGATCTTGGGACTTAAATACAACCACACCAAATTTAAGGGCATCCAAAACATACCAAGTGTATTCTCAGACCACAAAGCGTTGAAACTTGAGATCAATTGCAAACACCAAGTGCAGAGAGAACCACATATACGTGGAGATTGAACAACTTGCTATTAAAAAGCCACTGGGTCAAAGAGGAAATAAAACAAGAGATTAAAAATTTTGTAGAAACAAATGACAATAAAAACACAATGTACCAAAATTTCTGGGACACAGAGAAAGCAGTATTAAGAAGGAAATTTATATCATTACAGGCCTATCTCAAGAAACAAGAAAAACTACAAGTAAACACCCTCACATCTCATCTTATAGAGCTAGAAAAAGAACAGAGGTACCCCAAGGCCAGCAGAAGAAAAGAATTAATAAAAATTAAAGCAGAACTTAATGAAATTCAGAAAAGAAAAACAATAGATAAAATTAACGCCCAAAGAGCTGGTTATTTGAAAAAATCAATAAAATTGACAAACCACTGGCTAGGCTCACCAAAGGACAAAGAGAAAAATCTTATATTTTCCGAATATGGAATGATAGGGAAGAGATCACAACTGATACTGCAGAAATACAAACAATCATAAGAGATTATTATGAAAGACTCTATGCCAACAAATTTGACAACCTAGAGGAAATGGACAAATTTCTAGAAACATATCCTCTACCTAAACTGAACCAAGAAGATTTGGATAACCTCAATAGACCAATCAACAGTACAGAACTTGAAACAATTATCCAAAAATTGCCCAAAGGTAAAAGGCCTGGACCAGATGGCTTTACCAATGAATTCTACCAGTCATTCAAAGAAGAACTAATGCCCATCCTCCTCAAACTACTCCAGAAAATTCAGGAGGAGGGAGTACTACCCAACTCTTTCTATGAAGCTAGTATCACCCTAATACCAAAACCTGGGAAAGACAATACCAAAAAGGAAAACTATAGGCCAATCTCACTGATGAGCACTGATGCAAAAATCTTAAATAAAATTTTAGCTAAAAGAATACAACAATGCATCAAAAACATTATTCACCATGACCAAGTGGGATTCATCCCAGAGGCACAAGGATGGTTCAACATATGCAAATCAATCAACGTAATCCAGCACATAAACCAAACAAAAGATAAAAACCACATGATTATCTCAATTGATGCTGAAAAAGCATTCGACAAGATACAACACCCATTTATGATAAAAACACTGAATAAAATGGGAATTGAAGGGAAGTACCTCAACATAATAAAGGGCATATATGACAAACCCTCAGCAAATATTATACTGAATGGGGAAAAGATGAAGCCTATTTTCCTAAAATCAGGAACAAGACAGGGATGTCCCCTGTCACCACTGCTGTTCAACGTAGTTCTGGAAGTTTTAGCCAGAGCAATCAGACAAGAGAAAGGAATAAAAGGTATTAAAACCGGGAGAGAAGAAGTTAAACTGTCACTCTTTGCAGATGACATGATCCTGTATATAGAAAACTCTAAAGACTCTATCAGAAATCTATTACAAAAAATAGACAAATACAGTAAAGTTGAAGGCTACAAAATCAATGTCCCAAAATCAACTGCATTTCTGTATGCCAACAATGAAACTTCAGAAAGAAAGATGAGAAGATCCATTCCCTTTGCCATTGCAAACAATAAAATGAAATATATAGGAATAAATCTAACAAAGAATGTTAAGGACTTATATACTGAAAACTATATGACACTGTTAAAAAAAATTAAAGAGGACACAAAGAAATGGAAAGACGTTCCATTTTCATGGATTAGAAGAATCAACATAGTTAAAATGGACATACTCCCCAAAGCAGTATACAGATTCAATGACACTTCCATCAAAATCCCACAGTCATTCTTTCAAGAAATAGATTAAAAAATCATCAAATTTATATGGAACCACAAACGACCACAAATTGCAAAAGCTGTCCTAGGAAATAAAGAATAAATCTGGGGTCATCTCACTGCCTGACTTTTATCTGTACTACAAAGCCTCAGTAATCAAAACAGCTGGATACTGGCAGAAAAACAGACCCACAGACCAATGGAACAGAATTCAAAACCCAGAAATAAACCCACAAATATATGGACAGATTATTTTTGATAAGAGAGTGAAAAACATACAGTGGGGAAAAGAAAGCCTCTTCAGTAAATGGTGCTGGGAAAACTGGAAAACCACGTGCAAAAGGCTGAATGTGAACTGTGATCTCTCACCATATACCAAAATTAACTCAAAATGGATTAAAGACCTCCAAATAAGGAAGGAAACAATAAATTTCATAGGGGCTAATATAAAAAATATACAAAGAACTTGTACGACTCGACAATAAAAATCAAGCAATTTAATTAGAAAATGGGCAGATGATCTTAACAGACACTTCTCTCATGAAGACATACATATGGCCAACAGATATATGAAAAAATGCTCCACTTCACTAGCAATTACGGAGATGCAAATATAAACCACAATGAGATACCATCTTACACCTGTTAGAACGGCTATAATCAACAAGACAAGAGATAACAAGTGCTGGAGAGGCTGTAGAGAAAAAGGAACCCTCATACACTGCTGGTGGGAATGTAAATTGGTACAACCGCTATGGAAGGTTGTATGGAGATTCCTCAAAAAATTAGGAATGGAAGTACACTATGACCCAGCCATCCCTCTCCTGGGCATCTACCCAAAAAACCTGAAAACCTTAATCTTTAAAGATGTTTGTACCCGCATGTTTATCACAGCACTGTTTACAGTGGCCAGATCATGGAAACAACCAAAATGTCATTTGATAGATGACTGGATAAAGAAGATGTGGTACATTTACACAATGGAATACTACTCAGCGGTAAGAAAAGATGAAATACAGTCATTTGTGACAACATGGATGGACCTAGAGACCATCTTATTAAATGAAATAAGTCAGACTGAAAGAATCCGGAGACATATAACCTCACTTATAGGTAGAATATAAAACTGTATGTAACAAAGACTCAGAGACCTATGGACACACTCAATAGCTTGATGATTGCCTGAGGGAAGGGGAGGAGCGGGGAAGGAGAGAGGGAGTGGAGGTGAAAGAGGGCACCAGCATTAGGGACACACTCAATAGTTTGGTGGTTGCCTGGAGAGGAGGGAAGATGGGTGAGGGAGAGTTGTGGGGGGAGGTGGGAGTGGGCACCTGATATATAGTGGAGAGGGAGCTGATTCTGGGTGGTGGGCACATAAGGCAATGCATGAGTGATGTGATATAGACTTGTACATCTGGAAATTATCTAATTGTTACCAACCAATGTCACCCCATTAAATTTAAGAATAATAAAAAAAAACAAACAAAGCTAGGGAGGCTCAATAAAAAAAGAAAAGAAAGAAATTGAAGAGGTTACAAAGAAATGGATTGCTTATGTATTTGAAGAATCAACATAGTTAAAATGGCCATATTACCCAAAACAATATACAGAATTAATGCAATTCTCATCAAAATCCAATATACATTTTTTCAAGAAATAGATTTAAAAAATTATCAGATTTATATGGAACCAGAAAAAGTCCCTGAATTGGCAAAGCAATCCTCCAAAAACAAAAAAATAAATTAAATAAATAAGTAAATAAATAAATAAGGTTGGATGTATCATGCTCCATGACTTCAGTCTATACTATGAAGTGTCAATAATCAAAAGAGCTTGGTATTGGCAAAGAAATAGACATATGGACCAATGGAACAGAATAAAAAACACAGTAATAGACCCACATATATATGCACAGATAATCTTTGACAAAGGAGCAAAAAATATACAGTGGAGAAATGAAAACCTCTTCAGTAAATGGTGCTGGGAAAATCAGAAAACCTTATGCTAAAGAATGAATCTGGACTATGAACTGTCAGCATATACCAAAATTAACTCAAAGTGCTTTAGGAACCTTCACATAAGATCAAAAACAATAAAGTGCATTAGAAGAAGGCATTGACACTAAACTTATAGACCTTGAGCTCAGAGAGCACTTTATGAACTTGACCCCGAAGACAAAGGAAGTAAAAGCAAAAATATATGAATGGGACTATATCAAATGAAAAAGCTTGTACACAGCAAAGGATACTGTCAACAAAGGAAAAAGGAAACCAACAGAATGGCAGAAAATATTCACAAATAATGCCTCTGATAAATGGCTAATATCTAAAATATATAAAGAACTCATACAACTCAACAATAACAAAAAATACAAATGATCAAATTAAAAAAATGGTCAGAAGACCTAAACAGACACTTCTCTCCTGAATACATACAAACAGCCAACTGATACATGAAAAAAAAAATGCTCAACATCACTAGTAATTAGGGAAATGCAAATTAGAACCACAATAAGATACCACCTCACACCTATCAGGTGTGAATGGCTATAATCAACAAGACAAGGAATAACAAGTGCTGGGGAAGCTGTGGAGATAAAGGAACCCTCATACACTGCTGGTGGGAATGTAAATTGGTACAACCACTGTGGAAGATAGTGTGGAGATTCCTCAAAAAGCTAGGAATGGAATTGCCATATAACCCAGTAATCCCTCTCCTGGGTATCTACCCAAAAAACCTGAAAACCTTAATCCGCAAAGATATATGTACCTCAATGTTCATCGCAGCAGTGTTCTCAGTGGCCAAGTCATGGAATCAACTAAAGTGTCCTCTGATAGATGACTGGATAAAGAAGTTGTGGTACATTTATACAATGGAATACTACTCAGCAATAA
>PVKE010048032.1:0-11723 GCA_004027555.1 Craseonycteris thonglongyai | reverse complement strand
AAAAAAAAAAAAAATAATCTGTCCATAAATTTGTGGGTTTATTTCTTACATCTGTAAACTACCGGTATCTAATTGTTAGCAACTAATGTAACCTCATTAAATTTAACAATAAATAATATATATATATGTGTGTGTGTGTGTGTGTGTGTGTGTATATATATACATATATATATATATATATATATATACACACTAAATAAATAAATAGGACAAATCCGCCAAAGCAATTTTTTTAAGATTTATTTTGTTTCAGAGAAGGTGAAAGAAAGAGAGCAAGAGAAGGGGAGAGGTCCCAAAGCAGTCTCCATAGTTGTACATCATAAGTTGTGACAATGTCATTCCACAAAATTGGAAGTGAGGCCATATGGGTTGTGAACCAAACTGGGGACCTCCCACATGGGAGATGAGAAACTTCACCACCATCCCATGTGTCACCAGTTGTGCCATAGTTCGCATATGGTCAGAGCAGGGATTTGATCCCCAGACTGTGCTGTTGTGTGGCAAATGCCCAACCTGTAGAGCTCTCCTGGCAGCTCCCAAGTCAAAGCAATTTTGATGTCAAACAGACCACTTTCTTTTTGTTTAATAACACCTTTGATCTAGCACTGTCATAAAATTTACTCTTTTAAAATGTATAATTCTGCAGTTTGGGGTATGCTTAAGGTTATACAACCATCAAACCTATCTAATTTAAGGACATTTTTATCACTCCAAAAGAAACCCTCTATCCACCCCAGTCCCTGGAAACCACTAACCTACTTTCTGTCTTGGTGATTTATCTATTCTGGATTTTATATATATATAGGATTATAAAATACATGATCTTTGGCCTGGCTTCTTTTACTTATCATCATGTTTTCAAGGTTCAATCAGATTGTAACATGTATCAATGCTGCATACCTTTTTATTGCCAAATAATATTCCACATTTTCTTTTCCATTTATCAGATGATAGGCATTTGGATTGTTTTCAGTTCATGGTTATTATAAATAATGATGCTATGAAAATTTGTGTACAGATTTTTGCATTGATATACGGTATGTTTTTAATTCTTTTGGCTATATACCTAAAAATGGGATTGCTGGGTTAAAGGGTCTACATTTAACATTTAGAGGAACTACTGACATATTTTTCCAACATGAATGCATCATTAAAAACAAAAACAGTGGGGAAGCCAGGATGGCTCAGTGGGTTAAGCGCTCACTTTGCAGCGCCAGGGACCGAGGATCAAATCCTGGCCCCGGCCCATGCAGACCCATATGCTGAACTGGGAGCTCCCCCAGTTCAGTTCTCTCTCTGTATCTCTCTCTCTCTCATCTCTTTCTCTCTCTCTCTCTCTCTCTCTCTCTCTCTCTCTCTCTCTCTCTCTCTCTCTCTCTGTCAAAAATAAATAAATAAATAAAAATATATTTAAAAAAACAAAACAAAACAGGAGATGCCAGGATGGCTCAATGGGTTGAGCGCTGGTCTAGCAGCCCTCGGGTCTGAGGATTGAATTTCAGCCGCACCAGTTCTCACATCCTATGTGGGAGGCCTGGGCATGCTCCGCATGTGGGAGGCCCCCTAGCTGGTTCCTGCCCTGCATGACCCATGCCCACTTGTGAAACAAAAACTGTGCAGAAGGCCAATGACATGCAACTATAGAGACTGCTCTGGGCCCTCCCCCTTCTGTCTCTCTCTGTCTCTCTGTCAAAAACAATAAAAACAAATTTAAAAGCCAACAAACAAAACAAAAAACAAAAACAAAAGAACAGCAATATATATATAAAGGTTCTGATTTCTTCACCTTCTCTCCAACACTTTTTGTTTGTTTACTTCAGTCATTAAAGTGAGTGTGAAGCGGTATTTTATTGTGTTTTCAGACCATTCATATAGGACTAAATATATAAATATATAAATGTATAAGCAATAATGCAGAATGAGAAAATACCCGGTAAATTAAAAGCTTAGTTAATCACTAGCCATGAACACATTGTTCTTTTAATAAATGATAAGGAATATATTCAATTTCATGAAGATATCTCTAAACTGAAAGAAAATAAAGTTCTGAAATGTTGCCATTTTCTCATTTTAGACACTAGAAAAAGTATGGTCTATTTCAGTGAAACTAAGCTTTTCAATGCACTTAAAATATGAATCTTTTAAAATTACAATTTTACATTGGAAGTAGCTTCAGAAACAATTACTTTAATTACAGTTAGAAGATTTAAAATAAAAAAGAAAAGTGTATCTTAAGCTTTTAATTACCACATCTTAAGCACTTTGTAAATTATGCAGAATTTATCCTTATTTGCATTAGTTTTCTATGGCTGCTGTTAGATATTATCAAACTTGGTAGATAAGAGATATTTATTTTCTTAGAGTTCTGTAGCCCAGAGTCTGAAATCAGTACCGCTGGGTAATAATCAAGGTGTCAGCAGGACCTCATGTCTTCCAGAGACCCTAGAGGAGAATCTGTTCCTCACCTTACCCAGTGACTAGGGCTGCCAGCATTCCTTGCCTTGTGGTCACAGTACTTTGATCTCTGCCTCCATGACCATGTGCAACTATCTACATGGTTGTAGAGTCATATACACTATTTTGTAGCTGAAGATATAAATGTTATGCTTTAAACATCATTTAAATGGTAATGAAATCATTTCATAGTATTTCTGTGACATTTTCTTAAGTAGCATCAAACCTACTAGAGCTAGTGTAAATTATTGTCTACGGAAATTATGAAACCTTACAGATAAAGTGCTATAAAACTACTAATTTTATTATTTCAGAAGACATTTGTATACCTACTCTTAAATATTATAGTTCTGATGATATAAATATCACTAATGATTTAATGTCCAATGGAGAGACAATTGTGTCAACATGTATGAAGTCTATAACATAACAAGGAAATGCTGGGTAGAACTAAAAAGGCTTACGTAAGCTTAACTGGAGTGTTAGCAACTGGTACTAGGCTTGACACACTGTAGACAAGCAATATATACGTTTTGGGTGAATGAATGGGCAATTCATAAAAAAGGATTTTTTAATTTTTTTTAAAAAGAGAATATGATTTTACCTCACTGATCAATTGAAGACAATATTTCTACCAGACACACACACATTGACAGAGGCAATAATAGTTTGTTGATACAAATAGAAAGTGATATTTTTACTAATTAAATTGTTTGATATAATTAGGATATCTTAACACTTTAAAATTATTTTTTCATAGAATTGTACACCTGGAACCTATGTAATTTTACCAATCAATGTCACCCCAATAAATTTATTAATAATAAATAAATAGGGGAAGCCAGAATGGCTCAGTGGGTTATGCGCTCACTTTGCAGCCCCAGGGACCGAGGATCAAATCCCAGCCCCAGTCCATGCGGACCCTTATGCTGAACTATGGTGTGCTTCCCATGCTGGAGGCTCCCAGCCCAGTTCCCATCCTGCGTGGCCCTGCCTATCTGTGTGGAATGAAACCATGTTGAAAACCGTTGATGTACAACTATGGAGACTGCTCTGGACCCTCTCATTTCTCTCTGTCTCTGTTTCTCTATGTGTGTGTGTGTGTCTGTCAAAATCAATAAGATAAATCTTTAAAAATATATAAATAAATAAATAAATATAAAAATTATTTTGTTTTTGTGGGTTACAGCTATTAATATTGACCCTATTAGAAATTCAAAATGAGAACTCTAAAAAATGTACTCATTCATTTTAACAAATAATCTTATTGTGTATTAATATAAATATTTTAATTTAAAAAAACTTCCAAAACAAATAACTTAGAAGAGTACTTCTTTTTAATGTATGACTTAAGATAACTGAGTTTTTATATATTCTTCTACATTTAATTTATTGTGATTTCTTTTCTATTAACATGGGTGAGGAAAAATCATGCAAATATTTTGCTGGAAAATAATTATAAAATATGATTTTAGATAGCTGTGGAGTTCTTTAACAGTACACTAAAATGTACACATGAGATTTCTTAAAGAGTAGTTGCCAGGCTAGTGGCCAGTTCAGCTTGCAAATTAATCTCACAAGTGCCTTTTCTGAAGACAAGCCTTGTTGATACAGGAGAAATTCTTTGTTGTGTCCTTCCCATTTCAGTATGTAGAATACTAGAAAGGAGAGTATTAAACATTGAGATTTAATCAAATCAAATCATAATACAACATCAAGGACCTTCTTAAGTGTCCCCCACCTCCACCCCAAGAGTATGTGACAGTAAAGAATACAATGGTTATTAGTATGGTGCCATCGAAATGGTCTTAGAGTTCCTCTAGAATTACTTAGAGAACAGCTGGATTCATACATAAATTGTGAATTGAATTATCAAATTATAACTATCACTTAAGAAAATATTGAGACATCTCTTTTATGTGAAAATTACCTATGTGGCTACTCTTCTGTCAAAAACATAAATGTGTGTGTGTGTGTGTGTGTGTGTGTGTGTGTGTGTGTGTGTGTGTTACCCCAAACTGATGTTAACAAAGTAAGCCTTTTACTCCTGAAAGATTCCTAAGTTACTTGAAACCCATTTCAAACAGAACAATATTTTCCATGTACTAACAAGTCAATAAATACATGTTGAGTGCATGAAAAAAAACAACTAAAATTTCAAATTAGAATTGAAAAATAAGCTGCCAGAGAAGAACACTAAAAAAAATATGAAATTATAGCTGATAAATCTAAAAGCAGGAAAGAAAAAAATTTAGAAAATATTCAGAACTTTAAAAGTATAATTGGTAGTCTATTAGGTTAAGTACCAACCACTAACTTTGGAGAATATGTTTTATTATAACAGAAAAATCCTTTTTCTTACTCTAAATATATTGTTATCAAACACGACTAAACATCACTAATTGTACTGAAAATATCATTATTCAAAATCCTTACAATTGAAGAAAATATAAAGATTAGCACTCAGAGAAATATGTTCAATGAATAAAAATGCTTCTGCTATCTGGAATCCTCAAATGAGATTAAATCTCACTCCTTAATCAATTCATTCCGTATATAACCTGTAACTCTATAAGAAATCCCTTTGGAATGTGAACATTTAACCATCGATGGATGCTATTTTGCTTCTTCAGGGAAGTTTTATGAAAGAAAAGATCTTCAGAAGTAGGTGTTTTGATTGATACAGGTTTAAACATATACAGCACAGAACTGAATTTTGTAGGAGTAGAAAATTAAACTATACCTCATCTTTTTACTATGAAGTTGTTTCAGTACTTTAAAATGAATTATTTATTAAAATGTAAATTATAAGAAGGTGCTTAAAACCTATTATAAATGCTTTGTGATCACTTTGCTTTTAAAGTATCTATGTTATTTCTCAAACTAATTTAGTAAGAATAGTTGAAAGTTGATATTAGATTAAGAATCTTAGAGTTGATGTGAAGAAAGGCCACTAAAATTACCTACCCCCACAGTATAATTTTAGAGACCAGATTGAACTTCACAGCTCCTTAGATCTTAGACCCAGATCTAAGTACAAATTATCAAACAACAAAAAATGTCTTCATTTGGTTTAGACCTCAATGGTCTTCCTTATATTATTTAATTGAATCTACATTCTCTGGTTTGTCATTAGATTTTTATATATACTCCTTCAATTTCTATAATAAAAAATTATCAAAATGTTCAGTAATGGTAAATATTATTTGAATTCAAACATAAGACAAAATATTCAGCATTACTGAGATTTAGAACAGGTGTGTCCAATCTTTTGGCTTTCCTGGGCCACATTGGAAGAAAAAAAAATTGTCTTGGGCCATACATAAAATACGCTAACACTAACAATAGCTGAAGAGCTAAAAAAAAAATTGCAAAAATGTCTCATAACATTTTAAGAAAGTGTACAAAGTTGTGTTGGGCCACATTTGAACTTGTGCTAGGCCACATGTGACCCATGGGCCATAGGTTGGACAAGCTTGATTCAGAATAACACAAACTGTGTTAAAGTTTCTAACTTAATGTTGTTCTGATAACTTAAATACTAAAACTATTATGAAAATAATATCTTCCAGTAAAGCATACATTTTATATTTAATATTGCAGACTAGTCCAATAAACAGGATCAATTGGCATGATTGCAAATGTAAAAATGTATGAATCTATAAAGACCATTTTTAATTTTTTAGTCAAGTCTGAGAACATGAGGTACTGTACACAAGGAATTAGAAAATGAGGGCTGATTGCTATACATACTACCTGAACATTTCTGTTATTTCACATTTCTATCTATCTCCTCCCAGTTAAATTAAATGGACTGAATAATTTCTAAAAATGCTTTTTGTTAAAAAAAGATTTATTTTGTTTTGAGAGAAGGTAAGAGATTGACAGAGAAAAGAGTGGAACAGAGTAGTTTCCATAGTTGTGCATCATTAGTTTTTTGTCATAATTTCATTCTACACGGGTGGATGTGGAGCTACACAGGGCAGAACCAAACTAGACCTTCCTCATGGAAGTTACAAACCTTCACCATCATCCCAGCATGCCTAAATATTTCTTAAAAACTGTACTTTTACCATTATAAATCTTCATCTTTTACAATGTGAAGACAACAATA
Source organism: Craseonycteris thonglongyai (assembly GCA_004027555.1). Classification (NCBI taxonomy): domain Eukaryota; kingdom Metazoa; phylum Chordata; class Mammalia; order Chiroptera; family Craseonycteridae; genus Craseonycteris; species Craseonycteris thonglongyai. The sequence goes on along the minus strand of PVKE010048032.1, from coordinate 5,155 downwards.
ACAATGTCACATTTCTTTCTCATGTGATGTAGACTGACTTTTGGTAGGTTGACACCAGTCAGATCAGATATTCCCCAAATTACAAATTTCTATTTCCCAAGTCAATGTTAAAATTTATGCTCACAAACATCCCTATGGCTGTCATGCTCCAACAATCTTCTCAGAGAACACTGAAGCCAAGCTTAGTTTTACTTCAACCACAGTAGTGATGTGTAAAGTATGTGATCACAAAGAGTGTCTCATCAGCAAAAAAATGGTTCAAAAGCCTCTACACATTTTTCAATACTTAGCAATTTGTGGATTATTGGTAAGAACATTCAAGGTGACTTTCATGAAGAGCCTTTTGAAACTTGAGAAGTGGCATGAGAATCAGTCAGAGTGTTGCAGCCTGAGGTATTTAATCTCTTGAAACACATTAGAACAAGTAGATACAATATTCCATTGTGGCAGTTATATTCTCACTCCTCCCTTTCTGTGCTTAAAATACCATTTTATGCCCTATTCTCTGCCTCTTGGGATAATTGTTAGATAATCTACAGTCATATAAACATGCTCTATAGCCATTGAGAATCCAGTTTAAAGTACTATAATCTTCAATAAAAATCCGAAAATTAAGGACCAGATTTGTTTTATACTGAAATGCTATTGTTGATAATACCTGTCACCCACTGAGAGCTTAAAAGGCACTGGACACTTTGTTTTTATTTTTTCAGTCATATTTATTTGTTTATTTATTTATTATTCAATCCCTCACATAGACAATAAAAGAAAATTATGGTCACCCTCTTGAGAAAAAAAGAAAGCGAGGCTTAGAGTTTAAATTACATGTACAAGTTCTCATAAATAATAAAATGGTGTAAAGCCTATGAAATTATGCTGAACCAGTGTATTCTATATGGACCACCACAAATTATAAATTCAGTGCTGAGGGGCCATTGTGAAGTTAGAAAGGTAAGGACACATGAAAGGGAGAATTCCAATTCTATGAAAACAAGTGTTAAACAAGTTGCAGCCATCACCTACTAGAGAATTAATTAGGCTACAGTTATAGATTGGAATTAATAGAAAATATTTATGTTCTGCCAAGCATAATGTTACTTGGTGAACATGTTTTAAGCAAAATAGGAAGATCTTTGTATTCATAGAATTTGCTATCCAGAGATGTCTTCAATGTGGAGTAAGCTGTGATAAAAATAATTTTAAAACAGTATCTGTGGGTTATCAGAAGAGGCAAGTTGGTATTTTCTAAAGTTTGCTAGTTTCCTGGAACCACGTACATGTGTAGGCATGGCTGTTATTGATCAGTAACTGACCAAATATTGTAAATTCACTGGGATTGCAGGGCCAATTTTCTATTTTATATGTAATGTGGATCAATTTATTCTTCACTCTGAAACTACCTGCCTTCAGGCCATTTTCCTAACAGTACTTATCTATAACAAAAATAAAATTGAAGTTTAATCAACAAAATTGTGTTCTTCTATGACAGTTCTGGTGAAACACTAATGGGAAAGAAAATTTAAAATACTGCTTGAAAGAGTTGGACTATTTATGTTTTCGCATGTTGTACTTATCCATGCTATCACTGTTTCTTTTGGCACTATTGAGAAAGTATTAGATAAAGAGTGAGATAAAGGATAGTGTCTCCAATTCTGTGATACTCAAAAGATCAAATGAAGATGAGAATTGAATTTATAGCTATATAAACTACTATTTGAAAAAAATAAGAGCTCAGAAGAATGTCAGTTAGTATAACCAGACCAATATTGAATCACCAGGCAACACTGTATATTCTGAACATTCAACAAAATTCTGGTCATAAAGACTAATAAGTATTTAGTATCCAGTAAGATAAGAGGGGAAAAAATCTATACTTGGTTTAAAGATCACCATATGGTCATGATATAAAAAGTGAAAGGAATAGCAAATGAGACACAGTTGTCACAGTTTCTACGTCTTTATTGATGGTATCGTACTGGAATGGGGAGTGTTAGAACTACATTGGTGATAAACAAAATTCATATACTTTCCTGTATTTAACTTAACAATTTCTTCTGTAATAGCTATAATTTTTAGTACATCAAGTGCTATTGAAGTGACAAGGAGCCTGTGAGCTGAAGTACGCACTTTTCTAAAATGATAATTTTTTTTTTAAAGCTTAGAGTTTTCAAATATTTAGGAGCACACAGTGTTTATAAACCTACTGAAATAAGTTAAATACTTTAATTGTTCCTAACACTCCTATCTGAAGCACCAACCATGTCTGTTATGTATTCCTCTCACCACAGTTTCCTTGGCAACAATACATAATTCTACAAGGTCTTAACGGTTAGAATGTGATGCCAGTCTTGGGAGAAAAAAGCTTGAGACCAATAAGGTCTAAAAATTTTCAACATAACACTATAAAAACATTTGGGGTCAGGGGAAAGAACACTCATTAATGTCTTAAGAATCTTTTAAATGGAAGAATATTAGTGTTTTTAGATTTCTGAGGAAACAACACACATCACAAAGTAAATACTTATCAGCAATAATTTGGCATTTATGTAACTATTTCATATTCAACATGTGCAAACTGCTGTGTGTACATTTAACACTAGGAAAATTTAACATTATTTATTCAAATTATAGCTAAAGGACATCATCATCTACCAAAAATATTTTTTATTCCTCCCTAACTCTACACTCAATCTAATAAACCCTGTCTATTCTACCTCCAAATGCTGTCTCTAATACATTTACTTTTCTTCACTTCTAACCTCCTCCCTCCATACACAACACCTAACAGCTTAAGCTGTTCATCATACCCAAGTACTGGGTAACTCCTTGGTCATTGCCATTTTTTCATTCTTGCCCTGATCCTATGCAGTTATCATATCAATAAGAACAATTACAAAGAGAATTGTGTTATGCACAACTGCTTACAGCCTTTAATTTCACCTCCCTATACTTAGAATAAATACAAATTTTCTAACATACAAAGAAATCTCTGAATAGTTTGTCTCTAGCTTTGCTTTCATAACTCCTATCATGCCACAGTTCTCCAACAGAATAAGAGCTCTCTGAAATGTCTTAGAACAATCTATCTCAAATTAAGGTCTATCCCTTAATTGTCCAAAAACTTTCTTTCTGTACTATTAGCATATTTTTCTCATCTATTATGAATAAGTTTAATTGTCAATTTCTCATTTTGTTTCAGAATAAAATGTTTCATATTCTCATCTAAAATAACCTTATCTAAAATAACTTCTGTGTAACATTTAAAATAATAATTTACTTGTTTGTATCCTTTGCTGAAATAAACATCTCCACGAAAGCAAAAGCCATATCTACATTTTTCCCTGTTTGTAGAAATGTATCTGGCATAGAGCTTAATACATAGTATGTACTCAATATGTATTTGATAAATTAATAAATGAGTGAGTGAATCATCTAGTACTAACAGCTTTCAAGTACTGTGTTTTCCTATTTAAACAAACAGAAAAATTAATAATCACCATGATTTTTTAAAAAACACTGGAGGAAAACAAAAACATTTCAAAAAAATGTTTTTAAATTATGTTGTTAAATACCATAAGAAATATGAATTGTAATAATAATAATAACTAACATAGTTCAGATATTTTGTTACTATATTAATTCTAAAAATAAAATAAAATAAAAATTGTGTTAGAAAAATATTATCATCACTCACATCTTGTAGAGGAAAAAATTCCATCCCCAAAAGTCTCATAACTGGCCCGAAGTCACAGGACCGGTAAATGATGTGGAATCAGTTCGTGAATCCAGGTTTAATATCAGAATCTCTACTATTACATTTTTTATAAAAGTAAATGCCTTAATTTTTATAACTTGGAACTTGTTTCATGATGTCTTATAATTTGTTTTAGAGAAAGTCTTCTGATCATTAAAAAGTCAATAATGCCCACCAGTGTACTTGGACATATTTTACTTCATAAATCATAGGCATTGCTTTTACATCAATTTCTTCATTCATTAACAGTCTAAATCAAGCTTGTCTAACCTGCAGCCTGTGGGCCATATGTGGCCCAGGATGGCTTTGAATGCCACTCAACAAAAGTTGAGAAACTTCCTTAAAACATTACAAGACTTTTTGCGCTTGCTTTCTTTGCTTTTTTTCTTTTTCTTTTTTTCTCATTAGCTATTATTAGTGTTCGTGTGTTTTGTATGTGACCTAAGACAATTCTTCTTCTACTGATGTGTCTAAGGGAAGCCAAATGATTGGACACCCCTGGTCTAAATAAAAGAACAGAGCCTATTTTGTAACAAAATATTAAATATCTTGCCTGCTATATGTATTATAATACACATACATCTCATGTATTTCATCACTTTTCTCCATTTCTAATTCCAGCCACCCCAGCCTAAGCCATTCTAATATATATGTGTATGAGCTCAAAGTATGTTTTATAATTATTCTCAAATGCATAATATATGGTGCATATTTCTGTCACATTCATAAACCCAAATTTTTTAGAATAGAGTAAAAAATGATTTCTGTACTTTATCACAAACTTTGTTTTGTGGCAATTTTACACATCATGAATATAAGAAATACACCCACAAGGATCAATTTCAACAAACCTTATAAAAGTACAAGCACCTATTTTAACAGATTACTTTTATAAATGTTATATTTATGTGCATGAATATCTTTTCTTAAAGGTTTATTTTGTTGTTTTGATGGAGAGACAGAGAGAAGGGTGAGGTCCCAGAGCAGTCTCCATAGTTGTATGTCATCAGTCTTTGCCAATTTCATTTCACACAGATGGGCAGGGACCCATCAGGGTGGGAACCAGGTCAGGGCCCTACCTCGTGGGAGGCATGGCCTGGTGAGAACCAAACTGGACTTCCCCACACACATATGGAAAGCACATCCCAGTTCAGAATATGGGTCCACATTGGCTGGGGCTGGGACTCGATCCTCAGATCCCAGTTGCTGCAAGATGAGCGCTTAACTCGCTGAGCCATCCCATCATACTCCATGAATATTTTTTTTTTTTTTTTTAATTTATTGTTAAATTTGATGAGGTTACATTGGTTGGTAACAATTAGACAGTTTACAGATGTACAAGTCCACCTCACATCATTCATGCATCGTATTATGTGCCCATCACTCAGTATCAGTTCCCCT
>PVKE010048031.1:0-11728 GCA_004027555.1 Craseonycteris thonglongyai | reverse complement strand
TCAAAGAAATAGAAGATATCTATGATGACTTTATGATTGAAAACAAATTTTTCTTATAAATTATAAGAGAAAAGAACAATTTGAGGGGAAGCCGGGATGGCTCAGTGGGTTAAGCGCTCACTTTGCAGCGCTGAGGACCGAGGATTGAATCCTGGCCCAACCCATGCAGACCCATATGCTGAACTGGAGAGTTCCCCCAGTTCAGTTCTCTCTCTGTCTCTGTATCTCTCTCTCTCTTTCTCTCTCTGTCAAAAACAATTTTAAAAAATTTAAAAAAAAAAGAACAAGTTGACTTGAATTAATAGTTAATTACTGTTATGATTAATCCACCTCTAATCTATGGTCCATTAAAACATATTACTAATTCCTCTGATAATACACTAAACCTCTATATTTTATAGCATTTCTATTTCCTCTTTTAAATGTTAATTTTTAATAACTGTTCTTTAGTCTGTTTCTCATAAACTGTTTTGTTCTAAAAAATAAAAACAAAGCCTTGATAGCTCAATGAATTGTCTAATATTATAGACTATGTTAAGACAATGAAGACTGAGGCACTGTGCTGTCTTTCTTTATAGATTAACGCAGTATAATGGGGGGGAAATTGAATTTGGTCAAAAACTAGCTTTGTGATCTTGACAAGAAGTCATTTAACCTATTTGGCCTTGGTTCCTTTGTGTGTATAATGAGGAATTTTAACCAATAATCTTTTTGAAACATCAACTTTCATGAGGCAAACTTTGATCAGAAGGAATACATATTTTTAAAACAATTATTACAGAAGCAAAGAAATAATTTGGATGACTTGTTAATTAATGTAAGCTAAAAGTTAATCCAAAAAATTAATCATATATCTAAGAGTCCATCTGACAATAGTCACTATCGCAAATGATTTTATTTTTTATATTTCACTATTCACCTGTGCTAATTCAATCTTGCTGGAACTCTATGTATGCCCTCCAATGTAGCACATCCAATGAGTACCCAACCTTCATGTAAATTTTTGCCAAAGTGGCCTTTATAAAAGTGATTGGCCTACCTCTAACTGATTTGTTTTTTCAAATAATTGCTACACTTGAATCACAAGGAATAATCAGCCAGTGGAAATTTTTGCAAAACGCTTGGCTTTTTGTATCAACCTAATAACAGATGGATATGTCCCCACTACAAATGAAACAAACGTTTCTCTTTGGATAGATTTTCCCATTAAACAAATTTTTGCCATTGAAATCTATGTTTAGATTTGGGCTATTGGGACGTCACCAAGTTAAATAGATGTTTGCTGAAATATCTGTTTCATTTTGCTGATTCAGAAACACGTTCATTGTTCTGTGAATAAAGTAGCAATCATCAAGTATTATTTTTAAATAATTACTTTGTCAAAAGGTAGTACTTCTAATGTTTGATTTTTTTGGCTCATGGGATAGATTTTGATCTTCTGATAATTGCTTAAGCTATCTACATTTCTCCTCCCTGAATACAAATGAATTGCTTCAACTGTGTGTGTGTGTGTGTGTGTGTGTGTGTGTGTGTGTGTGTGTGTGACAATCACGTTCTGCTCAAATTTGACCACAAAGAAGTACAAGATGAGAATAACATATAAATATTGCTTAGTGGGAAAGGAAAAGAAAACAGGATTTTTCAAAAGTTCATGCCTATATTTATTTAGGGCAACTTGCCTCTTCTTGATCTGTTTCCTGTGTGTAAAATGATGAGTTTGCACTAGATGATTTCCAAAGTCTCTCCAGCCCTAAATTACCAGGACTCTATGACCCCTTTTACAAGCGTTAATGCAGTAATTTACCACAGATGTACCCTTATCCAACATCAATGCCAATAAACATCAGTATTAAGAAATATGCAATAAGAACCTAGATGTTTCTGATTGTACAAACAGATACTGATAAAAATGAAAGCGCAGTTTAGTTCCTCAGATAGAAATGGATTTCTTCATTCTCTTTTACCTATTGCTTATAAGGTTGGAATTCCCACATAATCTATGTATTATCCTTGTCTTATCTTTTTTTGTTGTTGTTGTTCCCACTTTATTCTTCATCTTGTATCATATTCTACAGACTCAGAGGCATTGAGTTGAGATAAGCACCAGTTTAGGGGGAATATTGTTTGTTCTTCAAGTGTCACCCTGCTCTACCCACTGAAGTGTTTATATGGTCTATGTATGCTTGTAAAGGTCATGCTTCTTAGGAATCAATGTGATTACAAGTGAAGAATAGAATGACCTATGGAAAATGCTGGGGGGTTTGTTGCTGGTGCTTTACAAAACATCAATTTTCTGCTTCCCATTTACTAGTAATCTCATATTTCCAGGCTCAGAAAATTAATATAAATCAATCAATATACTCCTGTGTCCTTTAGAGAGCTATTAAATTTGTCAATGTCCCTTGTCCTCAGGTCAATTCTGGATTATAAGAATTAAAAAGGTAAGTCTGAGGAGAACTGTAACTGTTCTGATAAAGGGAATCATGATTATCATCAGTACCATCCCCTCCTCCAATACTCTTAGCCAGGAGTTGAAGTTATCTTTCCATTATAAAGAATGACCAAGAGAAACTGACATTTAGAAGTTTTGCTATCATTGAATGGCTGAACCCAAACCATGGCAGCCATTCATATCTACTCATCTTGTCATGTGGCAAGTACAGTACTGGGCTGTCAAGTTGCCCCTTCAGGATTGCAGGATTTATTCTCCAGCATGTATAATCATCCGTGATCTTTTTTTTTCCTTTATTTCTTTCTTTTTTTTTTTTTTGGTGAGGATTCAACAACATACCACATGAATAACATCTAATATATAACCCCCCCTCTATGAATAGTAGCTATGACTATTACAGTAACTTAATCATTGCTTTCTTAAAATGACACCAGTCCAAAATTACAATTCCTAAAAGCTGACACTATATACATAACTCTTTGGCACTTGTTAATGTTCTTCTTTCAAAGTTATTTTTAAATGCATCTGTGGTCCAGGGTCCTCACTGGGGTTTACAGAAATGGCATGAGTAGGGAGATTTGAGAACCTGGACATGACAGGGGTCCACATTCAGACCTGTTTCTAAAGCACCCTCCGGGGACATCCTGGGAGCTCAGCTGTGAGGCCTGCGCAGTGGCAGCAGCCGCAGCATATGCAAGATGTCTTCCGAAAGGGCTCACATGCGCTTACGCCTGAGAGGTTCAGGTCCTGGGACCTTCGAGCAGACAAGTCAGTGCCAGTTTGAACACACTTATTCTTTTATTCATAATGGCTTTTTGGTCACACATTTGTTCCTTACATCATGCATATTTTTTTCTGCATCTATAGTTTTAGGACATTTAGTAGATAATAACTATTAACTGATCTTGAAACATCTCATATATTCATTTCTGATTTCCAATATGCTAAGCTTTGAACAAGAAAGAATTCATTCTTCTTCAGACTCAGAAGAACTGCTTAGCCAAAAGCCCAAACATTATCTTTCACTCTTTTTGTTAAAAAGAAAAGCAAGTCAGTGTTTGAGAAAGAAATGTTGCAAATACTACTATGGAAGAATTGTTGGTAAAATGAGACTTATTCATGACAATTAATAGGCCTCAGTCACTAAACAATTTGCTCATGACCAAAGACTTTACCTCCTCTTAAGGTATTCATGGTCTGGCAGGAATATTAATGGTTAAAGTGATGTGGTGAGAGCCCCTAAGGGATTCTCACAGGCTTGCCACCTTTGGAATCTGGATAGGTGAGGGCAGGCTGCCAGGGAAGGTTTATCTACGTAGGTTCTATTTCTGTTAAGACTCCCAAGAGCCACAGGTCCCTGGGGAACTATAATTACTAAACTGATTGCTATTGCTATTGGGCTCCAGCTTCGTGTCTCTAGGATAGAGGTTGCAAACTGGCAATGTGCAAGCTGAACCTGGCCAATATATGCTTTATTTGGCTCCTATACTATTTTTAAAAATCTTACCAACATTTAAAACTGGGAAATTTCACACAAAAACCAAATTTTATGGTTTCTCCTGAAAAATTGGAAAGATCTGGCAACACTGAACTTACATTCCTATGTGACAATGATTGTCTCGATATATGGAATGGCTCTCCAGCTCGAAAATAAATGTATTCTTCTGTTTACCACAGTCTCCACCACTCCCCAATGTTCTCCAATCCTAAGCCTGAGTGTCAATTGCCATTTGTCATCACACTTATAGTTTTACAGTGCAGAGACATATTTCTCTGGAGAGGGCTATGTCTTTATATAAAGCAGGATAAAACTGATAGAATAGCAAGTCCTCGGGTTTAAAAACATAAGAATATTTTCTTTTAGAGGTGAAGAGTGAACTCACAAGTTTAATTCTATCTTATTTACAGTACCTGCTCAACCTCACTTTAAGAAAAAAAATCCACATTTCTCTTTGGCATTTTATAAAGAAATATTAACTTGGTGACAAAATATCTCTCCTCTTAAACACAAAATATTGACTTAGGGATAGAATTTGGCAGAATGAATGAATTTGAATTAAAAAAAGACACAGATCCATGCCACTTCTCATGTCAAATAAATCATGCAGATTCTGAGGGAAGTTCTCTGACTTAGAGTATGGAAGAAATGTGTATACTTTAAAGCCTTGCAGGTATATTGAGATCTCTACAATGGCTGAGAGCACAAACATTATGGATCTGTGTTTCCAAAATGTATATATTAGAATCTCCCATAATATCATCTGATAGCAATTTTAAAGGATGTCCCAGAACTGTATGTTTAACATAATTACATATGACACCATTTAGGGAAAGAATGCCTTCAAGCTGGTTTTCAGGTTTAGGAATCATGCCCAAAGTGTTACCCTCATTGAAAATCTAATTCACATGTTCAACCCACATCATAGACAAAGATTTAAAAAAAAAGAATCATTTCATAAAAGGACAGACATGACTCCATAAGAGAACATTTTAAAAACAAATGTGAGAAAAAGTTCAATATAAGTGAGTAGTGTTACATGACCAGCAAAACTGCCTAAGTAATGTCAGTGTACTGATACACAGAACATTAGCCCCCTAAACCATGCACGGGTCAGACCTTACCCAGGTCACATTTCTTGTTTCTCAAAATCACATGTGCATGTGTAAGAAAAATGGTGGTAGCCGGAATATTGATTCAAGGCTATGTCATATAAAAAGTTGTTAAGCAAATCGGACTAATTAAATTTAAAAATAATAGAAAGTCACACGTATTTAATGTAAAAGAATGGTTATGTTTAGAATAATTGGATCTATCTCCTCTAGCTCTAACAGGTAAGTACTAAAGGATAAGAAGTCAATACAAAAAGTCCTTTTCCCACAAAATATTTGTTATACCCTTCCCCCCTCCCCAAATATAATAAAAATAAAATAAAATAAAATAAAATGGACTAATCTAGGGAAATTATTTTTTATTATTAACCTTCTGTATTCAACTGAAGTTTGGAGAAGTATTATATTTAATATCTTCCCATCACTGAGAACTGCTCATTTTATAAAATAAGAAATAGAAAAGAAAAATGTTGATCTCCAACCTTCCATAAATGTCCAGACATGAGAGTTACCCTTACATTAAAACAAGAGATCTACCTTGGTTCCATGGACAATTGTCTTTTTGTTTTTGTTTTTTTGGGTTGGTTGGTTAACATTCAGACAGACTTCTCGCTTTTGAGATACTTCCTCTCTTCGTCTCCTGAAAGGTTTTGCTGATCAGATGCTGCTGCCTAGAACTTTGGCTCTGGACTAGAGAACACAGAGCAGTCAAGAAATTATTCATCACAGCAGTACTGGAAGCATTTAGAGTTTTGTATTGCCCCAAGCATCTAGACTCTGGAAGAAGTATTCTATTTAGAATCCCTAGATCATTGGCCATTTTATAAATCTGGTTTTTCCACCCCCCCATATCACTTTTCTGTGCTTTTGCATGTGATTCAGAATTGTCTTAGCTGCAAAAGTTAGCTAAAGACAATTTCTGTTTCTTGCTGGTAATAAGTTGACTTAGCAAAAAGTCAATCAATCATGAGAGACTTTTTAGAGTAGTCTGTGTACATGTGTCAATTAACAAGAAGTAAAACCACAAGGGGTTAGCATTGGTGAATTATGCCCATCCAGCACATTTTCTTAAAAGACAAATATATATTGGAACCTACATTTTAATCAGAAGATTTTGAAAATGTGGAATCTATGACAGAGCTATGACTCACATGATCAAATATTAAACAATGGGACTCTGTCTCTGATATATATATATATATATATATATATATATTTTTTTTTTTTTTTCATTAGCAGGACTCTTCTGCTATTGAAACTAAAAATATTGGAGTTTCTCCACACCTCTTCAAGGATTTGAACAGACATCATTAACTCTTTCCTCTCTGATTCCCTAGTTTTCAGCATTTCATGAGGATGCTTTGTGACTGGTACATTTTAATATCAAACTTTTCTTTTGCTACTTCTCAAATAATGATGATGGACATAAACCAAGAAGCCTTAGTAACCCATTTTAACTACTGATTTTTCATACTTTAATATTCAATACTACAACTTCTTTTTAAATGTTGGGGTTACTCTTGCTATCTATTAGGCACATCCTATGATCAGTTCTGTGCTTTTATAAAAATGTCAAAAAATCCTTAATCTAAGGACTAACATAATAAATTATCACAATGTATTGAATGTTTAGAAAAAGGAATTTAAATCAAATAGTCAATGCTCTTTCACAATAATGTTTTAACTCAACTGTTCGTAATATCATTCTTTATTCAATTAGAATAATTGGTCTCTCTGCCAAATACAATATTACTATATTTCCACCTATAACACAAAAAATGAGGTTTCTAAATACGAATTATTCCTTCTTATATATTTTTAATTCTCAAGTAATTTAAGTAATTGTACAAGTAACATGTGTGTCATTATCAATTTATTCTAAATGTTACATAAAAGAAGAACATACAACATAGTGGGAAAATCATTGATTTTAGAATCTTATGCCTTGGATTTATGCTTCAGTATTGCTACTAACATCTCCCTTGGCATTGGATATGTCAACAAACACAACTGAAATCTAAAGTGAGTGTACTTTGTTTTTTTGTGGTAGGGTGCTTTGAATGTGAAGATCAAATGAGATGATATGTGATAAAAGCATTTATAAACAAAAATATTTTGTGAATAATAGCTACACTTAAACATTACAATATAATGGCAAGTTATTACATAAAACATGCATAATCTTTCAAGGTTAGTAAAGTGTTTTGGCTTTCTAAAATTTTTACTTCATAATGCCAACTCTTCTTCTTTAACTATCCTGTTACCCATCATGCTTTGCACCATCTTTCACAAATGGACTCAAAGTGGTTACCATATAAAAACATTATAATAAATGCTAGGAATGCTAGAAGTTCCTGTCTTCACATAGCTATTTGTATTCTGAAGACAACTCGACATATATTATGAAGATAAAAAATAAAAAGTAGAACACATGGTAAGTAGTGCTGAATAGTGTGCATTCTATGAGAAAAACATAAATTTTTGCAGACAGAAAGATTATAGTTGATTTCAATTCTTAGAAGAAGTGGGCAGCAGCTGAAACTTATGTGAAACAAGAGAGTCTTCATCCTATTTAGGTAGCATTGTTAGAAAGAGCATGTGCTGGCTATCAGGTAATATGTCTGTGTTTTTTAGAACCATTACATTTGTGAGCATTTGTTTTGGCAACAACAAAGAGTGAAATGGTGCTTTAACAAATATCTAATAAAATGTCAGAATGGCTTTGGATTGGGCAGTGAGAGAGACTGAATACATTTTGAGGAGCATGTTCAAAAAACTTTGGTTACCTTGAATATGTTGAACATGTTAGAAGAAATGTGAATGTTACTGGTTTTGTTAAAGAAGACTCAGAATGAAGTGAAGAGCATGCTAGAAAAACCATAGTTTGTCTTAAAAAATATCTACATCATTGCCCACAGACTATGGATAGAAATATGGACATAACAAGTGCTGTTGGTAAGGGTTCAGAAGGAAATAAGTAACACATTCCTGAAAACTGAAATAAAGGTTCTCCTTATTACATAGTAACAGAAATCCTAATAGAATAGTCAGTCTCCTGCAGCTGTGTAAAAAGAAAAACTTGTAAATGATCCAATAGAATATTTAGCTGAGGAGATTTCCAAGCAAAGAGATGAATAAGCAACCTGGTTTCTTTTTGCTTATAGTAAAATGCAAAGAGGAGGAGATAAATTGAGAGAAGAATGATTAAAGGGAACCAAGAGATAAGGATTTGGGAAATTCTCAGCCTATCCAGATTGCAGAAGATGCTGAAATGAAGAGATACACTGTCAGGAATGAATGCCATAAAGAAGAAGATGAGGGTGTGGTTGTAACAGCCTTCTGTCAATACTTCAAAAGGATCAGAAGGTCACACAAAGAGCTCTTTGAGGACATGGAGAGTGTAATGCTCACATCCCCTGAATCAAATCAGAGAACATCCAGGAAACATAAGGGTATTGTCCTTCAGATATCTCAATAGAAGCCAAAAATAGAGAACTATAATAACTGTCTAAGAAATAACTGTCTGTGAAAGAGTCTCTTATCTACTGGAGTAAATCTCCATGAGAACATGGGAAATCCACAAAGTTCTTAGATTTTTATACTGCAAGAAACACAGCTAGTCAGACTAAAAGAGATAAAGTATGAAATGAAAGAAGACTGTTGGATCCATAAAATCCTACTGGCAGGAAATAAACTGATAAAACTATTCAGCTGCAGACACCTGCCATATTTCCTGGAAAAGGAAGGATGATTCAGAGGAGGAAGCCAGGAGCTGAAAACCACAAAGGACTTTTTGCATTGAAATCAAGTGAAGTTTGCCCAGATGGACTCAGACATTGCTTGGAGTGGTACCATTTTATTTTAATTCAACTTTTTCCCTTTTAAATAAATGCTGGTGTATCTATAACTGTTATTCTATGCCTGCTTCACCATTTTTTCTCAGGAGCAGATAATGTGTTCCTTTACTTTTGCAGATTCACAAATGGAAAAGAATGGTGTCTCTGGATTTACTACAACCAGATCCTCACCCATACCTAAATTAGATCATCTAGACTGGGGGCACCCAATGTTTTGGTTTCCCTGGGTCACATTGGAAGATAAATTGTTTTGGGCCAACATAAAATACACTAACACTAATGACAGCTGATGAGCTAAAAGAAAAAAATATAAATAAATATATATATATCTCAGAATGTTCAAAGAAAGTTTAGGAATCTGTGTTGGGCCACATTCAAAGTCATCCTGAGCTACATGTGGCCCATGGGCTACAGGATGGAGAAACTTGTTTTAGATGATGAAATTTGGGGACTTTTTAGCTGATGATATTTAGATGAGAGTTGGATGCTTTGTTTATATGTTAATCAGTTAGACTTTTGAGGAACCTGGGTTCAGTGAATTAATTTTACATGTGGGACAGATATAAACTTTAGGGAACTAGAATGTGGACTGTATGAGAACAATGATTCCCTATTGACAGCCATATTCCAATTCCTAGAATTTATAAATAGACTTATATGCTAGGAGGCAGGAGGGTGGGGGGGTGCAGAGATGATTAAGGGTAAGACACTTGAGATGGGCAGTTTATCTAGGTGGGCTCAATCGAATCATATGAGCCTTTATAAGCATAAAACCATTCCCAGTTTTTCTTTTCTCACAGAACCAGAGATAACACAGGGTCCAGCAGAAGTAACGCCATAACGTTGGAAGGCTTGCTTTGGCTCACAGAAGATGGGCAGCAGTCTGAACATTTCACCTAGAATGGCACATAATGCGCTTGAGTGAGATATTGTTGTTATAGAATAACACGCTCATGACTTTGTACTAGAAGCTTTGTTATAGATTAGCAGTTCATAAAAAAGGGCTGTTACTTCTGCCAGGGCATCACTTCTTTCAAACCCGGAAGTATGAAAAGATCTTGGGCCACCATTGATGACTCTGAAGATGGAAGCAGGTACCATAAGCCAAGGAATGTGGGTGGTTTCTAGAAACTGAAAAAGGCAAGGAGGGTCTCACCCTGACCCTCCCAGGACTTTGAGAAAGAGAGTACTGCCAGTACCTACTGATGTGGTTAGATTTTAGCCCAGTGAGACCTGTCTCAGATTTCTGACCCATAGAACCATAATGACCATGCAAAGCAACGTTTTCCTGTCTCTAAAGAGATAACCGTAAGCATATAAATCCTAGGTTACAAACTAAAGTTCAATCCTCAGTTGTAAAAGTTTGAAAAAAAACTAGCATGGTGGTATTATGAATAACTATTATCTAGACTACATTTTTAGTTACACATTCTTATAGTCTAACCCTTAAAAAAAAAACTGTTCTTTCCTGAACATGCCTTGGGTTCTATGACATTTCTTTTCCCCCCTGGTCTGTACTACGCTTGTATATGTAGGTGATCCCTTACACATCCTTAAACATGTCATTCTAGAGTCAGTTCCCTTTGAAAGCCTTTCTGAGGCCCTTGTTCCCACCCTTGCAATCTGTATAAAAAGCTATCAGTCTTTATCTATATATCTGCTATAATCTGAATGGTTATATTTCCCCCAAATTCATGTGCTGGAATCCTAGTGACCATGGATGGAGTCAGGAGGTGGAGCCTTTGAAAGGTAATTAGCTCATGAAGGTGGAAACCTCATGAATGAGATGAATGCTTTTATAAAAGGTTACCCCAGAGCTCCTTGCCCTCATCTCACCATGTTCTCACACTTCCAGCCTCCAGAGCTAAATTTCTGCCATTTACAACCTACCCAGTCTGCGATATTTTGTTATAGCAGCCTTAAAGAACTAAGACAGAATCAAACAATTTTTTTCAATTAGTTGAAACTGCTGTGTGATAGCTCTTGAACTCTAAGACTCCTTATTAAGTCTCTAATAAGAAATTGAAAAAAAACAAACTTAAGCATATGTAAATCACTGTCAGTCATAGAAAACTTATGCCAGCCTGTGTGTGTGTGTCTTTTTTTAAGAGGACAAAATGTATGAACAAAAGAGCATTAGTGTGTGTGTTAGTGAGAAGTGTGAATACACAAGTAATTTTTACAGAAAAAAATCACAAGATTATGAAAAGTATTTTGACATAATTATGGAACTGGCTTAAGGAAAAATGAACTTAAGAGAGAATTCATATTTGGATGAAAAAATATAAACAGGGTTCTCCAGGGATGTGACATGGCCAATTTTGTTCGCCATCTTAATTAAATTTCCTTTGCTGTCATCTAGAAACAAAACAATTGGTTATGCAAGCCATTAATTTGACACAATACGACAACTTATGAAATCTTTATAGGGGTAGGGTTGCAAACAGCAATTCATTTCAATTATTAATCATTTTTGACCTAAAACCAGAATGAGTAAGATATTCATTAGAGAACCAATTAAGTATATATTTATATGTAGAAATTTGTTTTTAACAATTCAATTACATTGATTTTCTACTTTTTAGGTTAATGTAGTGAAATACAGTACTTGCTATAAAGTCAGCAATCTAATCATTTTTATTTTTAATCATTCTTCATTATGTACCAGTTATAGCACTCTTGTTTCAAAGACAATGCTTAAATCTGAGAGATGTCATATTTTTTATATTCTTGACAAACAAAAGAATTAAAGTAATTTTTACTCTTTATAGATTCTTATCAGTGTTCAGGATTTCTTTCACTTTTGGGA
>PVKE010048030.1:0-11722 GCA_004027555.1 Craseonycteris thonglongyai | reverse complement strand
ACCAGGAGGTGAGAACCAGAATTATACCAGGAGGTGAGAACCCAGAATTATACCAGGAGGTGAGAACCAGAATTATACCAGGAGGTGAGAACTCAGAATTATACCAGGAGGTGAGAACTCAGAATTATATCAGGAGGTGAGAACTCAGAACTACACCAGGAGGTGAGAACTCAGAATTATATCAGGAGGTGAGAACTCAGAACTACACCAGGAGGTGAGAACTCAGAACTACACCAGGAGGTGAGAACCAGAATTACACCAGGAGGCGAGGACCAGAACTACACCAGGAGGTGAGAACCAGAATTACACCAGGAGGTGAGAACCAGAATTACACCAGGAGGTGAGGACCAGAACTACACCAGGAGGTGAGAACCAGAATTATACCAGGTGGTGAGAACCAGAACTACACCAGGAGGTGAGAACCAGAATTATACCAGGAGGTGAGGACCAGAACTACACCAGGAGGTGAGAACCAGAATTATACCAGGTGGTGAGAACCAGAACTACACCAGGAGGTGAGGACCAGGATTCAGAGTGAAAAGGAGCACGGTGTCTGCCCCTTATAAGACCAGGTGTCTCAATAGACTGTATTTTCTTAAATTTTCTACCTCTTAGTAATTTCTACTAATAAAATGGATTTAAGGTATCTGACAATAGTACAACACATATAAACAGAACTGTTTATTAAAGATAAAAATAGTAAGAGAAGAAGAGAAGCTTAGGACGAGAGAGAGAAACGTGCCAAGACTTAGTTGCTGGGATGCTGGGATAGCTCAACAGCTTGAGCACTTGTCTGGCAACTGTGAGTCCAGGGATCGAATCCTGGCCCCAGCCTGTGCACACTCATGTGCTGAAAGGTGGTGCAACTGATAACCATTGAGCCCTGTGGTGAAGGTTCTCGGCTGCCATGCGGGAGGCCCCCAGTTTGGTTCCTGCCCCACATGGTCCCACATCCCCTGTGTGGAATGAAACTATGTCACAACTAATGATGTACAACTATGGGGACTGCTCTGGGCCCTCCTCCTCTCTCTCTCGCCCACCTTCTCTCAAACAATAAAATAAAATCTTAAAAAAAAAAGAAAAAAAGAGTTTATTGCTGCCATCAGCCAGAGGGCAGAGGAGCCATGGTGGAGACAAACCTTAACAGAATCCACCCAGAACTGTGTCCCAGAGAGAGAAGGGCAACTCCCCAGAGTTTTGCCTACACATCAATACAATATTAGCCCAATTATTAATATTTTGGTATAGTCCTCCAAGTTGTTTTTTCTATTCTCGTTTGTAACCATTTTTAATATGGTTTAGGACATACATGATAGGTAATCTTGCATCCTATTATACTTTTTGTTCACTTATCATTTAAAAGTATTTTCCCACATTATTGAAAATTTTCCATAAAGCTCATTTATAATAGAGAACAAGATTTATTTGAAAGAGTGACTATCGATACCAAATAGGCTTATTAGAAGACATTTTAAAATGAGGAGGAAAAAACCTCTGCTAGGAAATAAGAAGGAAAAGGCTAAATTGTGTGATCATGAAAACTCTGTTCATTCCAAAGCTATTTAAAACAAAAACCAAGAAAGTAATATTTGGAAAACTCCATAAAGGTCATTTTTAATAAATTGCATGATAATTTATAGCACTCTCAACAATTACTCAGTGCCGTTCTCTCCCCACTCGCCACTTTTCTCTATTTTTAAACTGCTGCAAAACTGTTGTATAGAACTCTGGGGGATCGTTTGACCTTCTCGTGAGACAAATTCATCACATAGGTGTTTTGATCTGCCATTCTTGTTTTCCATTGGCAAGGAACAATTAAAACCATGTTACTTCACTCTTTCAGACGTTTATGCCAATTCCACTCTTTTGCTTTTACCAATCTCTTTTCATGAAGATACTCTTTAAAAAATTACTTTCTTGGATTTTCTTAGATGACCATCAAAATTTTAAAAGAGCTAATTTTAACCCAAACCATCTCTATTCTTTTTTTTTTTTTAATTTTATTTTTATTGTTTTTGACAGAGAGAAAGAGATAGAGAAAAGGGGTAGGGCTCAGAGCAGTCTCCATAGTTGCAAATCATCAGTTTTCTACATAGTTTTTTTTCATTTCACAGGTGGGCGTGGGGCTTTCCAGGGCAGGAACCGAGCACAGGAGGCACACCCACGTGAACTGGGGGGCCTCCCACCTGGGAGGCTCGCCCTGGCCGGAACCGAACTGGGGGCACACCTATGGGTTCAGCCTATGGGTCCGCATGGGCCGAGGCCGGGATATGATCCTCAGACCCTGGGGATGGAAGATGAGCGCTCAGCCCAGTGAGCCATCCCAGCCTCCCCACTATTTTTCTGCCTTCCAAATTCTCCTTTGCCTGACTCATCTTGGAGCTCAAGTCCTTGCTACCAGTGTTCAGAGGATCATCCTGCTCTGCAAACAATCCTATGTGCACCCTCCTCTTTTAAACATCTTTTTTCTCTTTCTCAGGTCTGGCTCATGTTTGCATTCATGAATGTAAGACTACATGATGAACTTTCTGACTTAGAAGGCAAAGATGAACAAAAAAGAGGTAATGATTAAAAAAAAATAGACAATGATCAGACATTCTGGAATAGACAAAACTATATAGACAAAAGTCTGA
Organism: Craseonycteris thonglongyai; assembly: GCA_004027555.1. Classification (NCBI taxonomy): domain Eukaryota; kingdom Metazoa; phylum Chordata; class Mammalia; order Chiroptera; family Craseonycteridae; genus Craseonycteris; species Craseonycteris thonglongyai. The sequence continues at coordinate 9,089 of PVKE010048030.1, read as the reverse complement.
TTGGTGGTCGCCAGGGTGGGGGGTGGAGTTGACTAGAGGGAACTTTTGGGGTGAAGGGTCTGTCACAATCACTATCTTGACTGTGATGGTGGTTATTTATATAACTGCAAGTTTTTGACAAAACTCATAGGGCAATACTTAAAAAGGAGTGCATTTTGCTGTGTGTAAATTATCCATCAATTAAAAAAATAAATGATCCTTCGGCAAATCCAAATTAGAGGACAGTCTATAAAATAACTGAGCCGACTCTTCAAAAATGTCAACATCACACACACACACACACACACTAAACATAAAAAGACTGAGAAACTTCAAAGTTTAAAGGAAACTACAGAGAGCTAACAACTCAGTACCATGTGTGATCTTACATTAGGTCCTGGCCTGGAAAAAATTGCTGCAACAGACAGAATGGACACAATTAGTGAATCTGGAATATGGACTGTAGATTAGATAACATTATTGTGTCAATGTTACATTTCCTGAATTTGATAACTGTCCTGTGGCTAGATCCACCGCTCCTGGTTCTTTGGAGATATCTACTGATGTATTCAAGGACTATGATGCAGGCAAATATATTATAGTCTCTGACGGTTCAGAGAGAACACATACATATAGAAAGAATGGTAAGTTAATGTGGCAAATGCTAAAAGATGGATTCTGGGTAAAGAATAAATGGGAATTCTTTGAATTAGTCTTGCAACTTTTCTAAAGCTCAGTTATTTCAAAATTTAATAAAATTTAAATGACAATGGTATAATGGACCAACCCATACCACTAGCGCATCTTTAATATGACCTTGTTCAGGGATAAGGGGTGGCTTCTGCTGGTGAAAGGAGGAAAATGCTGTAGATGAGAGCTAGAGTAGAGGTTGCAAACTTTTTCTTTTTTTTTTCAAAAGGAGAACCCAATCTTCCTGTGGAAACAGAACCCAATGCCAGATACAAATCGGGGCGGCCAGAGCTCACCCGCCCCCGTCTGTAGAGCAGTTTCAGCTCCTTTGCTGAGACTCCTTTTGCTTCTCAGGAGGCCAGCCCCTCCCACTCACCATCCGTGTTCTCCAGCACCGTGCTGTGCTTTACGAAGGCCACGTCCCCTGCCCCTTCTGCCAGGCACCTGTGGTGGAGAAACCCGTGAGCTCGGGTGGGGCTGAGCTCCCTGAGCCCTGGCCCCAGCCCACCCTCACCTCTGGAGGCCCGGCCTGGACCATGGCAGCGGTCATGTTTGGGCCGTGCAGTCCCAGGCCCAGCGCTCCTGTTCGTTGGCTGGGTGGCTGTATCAAGCTGCGGAACCTTCCTAGCCTCATCCTCTGTGAAGGGGCATGAGACAGTGGTCCGATAGGGACGGATCCTTTTTATTCCGTTAGACCTTGTGCAGCGGGGGCCTGAGAGGAGCAGGAGCTCACGTGGCAGCTGCAATGGTCAGCCTTAAGGTTCAGGCGGTTTTGGAGATGCCTCTGTCCAGAGGCAGGGATTGGACTAGACCTTTGCATGCTATCACAAAACCCAGCATGGAAGGCACCACAACTTTTATGATCCTCTATATGTCACGGCCGTGAGGGAGGAGGGTCAGGTCCTACTGGGCAAAGGGACTGCCTAGGTCCCCACAGCCAGCAAATAAGCAGTGATTGTTCTGGGCTGGCAACACCAGAAGAGGTGGGGTGGGCACCAGTCTCTGGCTTGGAAAACCAAGGACTGTTTTTCTCTCTGTGCCAAAAACAGCACTTAACCAGGTCACACCCTGGAGCGAGAGCATCGGCAGGGTCCCCGCTTCCGGGACAATTAGAGGGGCTTCACAGGCTTCCATTCCAGCCCCCAGATGGAAGAGCACCACACACAGCTGTTAAATGCGGTGGGCTCATGTAAAGTGCCCGCCTGAACCCAGGCGTCCCTGCCACACCCGCCCACCCCACAGCCCTCCCTGTTGCTCTGACACCAGGGTGGGCACACACAGGAAGAGCAAAAGGCTGTTTGAGCCCTCACCTCTTCAAATGTAACAAACATGTTGACTTATGAGCAAATCCTGTCTGGCATATGCTGGTTTGTTTTTAGACCAGCCAGGGCACACGAACTGTATAAAGGGAGCTTTGATGAGATGCCCTGGGCATGGCCACTCCCCCAGGGTCCTCTCAGTCAAGGTGTTTTTGTGGTCACAGAGCCTCCCTCCCTGACTCAGCCCAGGCCCCTCTCACCGGAAGGCTCCGCTGTAGTCATAGTATCTCTCCAGGGGGCTCTTGTCACACACACCCTCCCCAGCGGTGTTGCCCCGGCAGAGGCGGCAGAGGGACTGGGAGTAGCTGGTCTCTCCTGCTCCGGGGACACAGCTGCCCCCAAAATAGTCGCTGACAGCTGTGGGAAGCAGGCAGGGGAAGGTCAGCCACACAGCATCCGACTCCCTGCCTGTCACCCAGGCTGGAGTGGAGGGCTGAACGCCCCCAGGGACGTGGCTGGACCCTGCAGGCTTCCGTCTGAGCAACACTGGGGAACTGGAGCTGATCAGTGATTTCCAAACTGGGGCCCCCAAAGTGTGGGCATTGGGGAGCGACTGCTGTTATTCAAAAACGTTTCAGGGACATAACACTTTTACCCCCCAAAGGCTACATAGAACAACTATCAACTAGAGACTGTTCTCATTGAGGGTTTCATTTCAACATCAGTATGGGTAATCAATGCAAGTGGGGAAAGAAATAAATTATAACTTAATGAGTATAATTAAGCTGATAGACAACATTACTCAAAACCCAGGGAGGGGAGGGAGGCGTTCCGTGTGAAGAGGTTAGAGCTGCATGGTTTCCGAGCCTGTGTCTACCCTCTTGGCAAATATTTGTCCTGTGCTGAGGAAGCCTCAGTGCCACACAGGGTGAGCCGGGGGCCAGGTCTTCACTGAGCCAGTCTCGTCGCCCAGCTAGACCCAGCTCTTCCAGGGCGAGCGCCCAGGGGAGAAGATACTTAATAAATGACCAAGTGACTGATAAGCCACTCAAACCGGGCCACCATCTGAGAGGACATGGCTTTCGGGTTCTTGTGGGCTCTGCTGGTTTACACTGTGGTTGGTACAGGGTGGTGAGGTACAGGGGCAGTGGATACGTGTGTGTGCCTGTGTGTCCATGTGTGTGCATGCATGCGCGTGTGTGCAACAGGGAGGTGCCCACCAAGAGGTGTGGAAGTAGAGCTCATAACGATCGCTCCTGGTGGTGAGCACATACCCTGCGGTGTGTGAATGCTCTGGCTGCTCCTATCCGCACAGCACGGAAGTGACTTTCCTATTGTACCAGATGAGGAAACCAAGGGCAGGTCATGCTGAGCCCGGGCTTCTAAATCTCCATCTACCTGACAGCCAGGTCAGGGCTTTCCCAGCCTGATCTCCCGCGTGCTGCCCCACTCTGTACCCAGCCTCAGAAACACGGTCCCCTGGGGAGCAAACCAGGAGGTGGCACACTTGAGGACAGGGGACTTGGGGACACCCCAAGCTCTTCTTGGGGTCATGGTGTGGGCCTAGGGGAGCAGTTTGAGAATGTGGTTGTCATGTGTCAGGGGCCACCTCATTGCTATATTGTGTCCACACTGCACAGTGTGACACAGCTGGTGGCTAGCAGGTGACCAGGAGAAGAAGCCGAAAGCATGAGACGCAGGGTTCTACCCAGGCCCGGAATGAGGGCGCTGGGCTCTTAGCCAGGCCCTGCAGGCCTTTCCCTCCCTCCCCTGGAGCATTTCACTCCCAACCACTCCCTTCCAGGGGAGAACGTTCTGTCTGCAGGACAGCTCTGTTCTCACCACGTATGAATTCACTGGGAGAGCGAGTCCTGGATTAGCCACTTGTGAGCGTTCTGGGTACAAGTCAGCAGCTTGCTGGGGTCCTGAAGTTTCTGACCCCAGCAGGTTGAGGACATGTTTCTGGAAATAGTGACCGACACCAGGCTAATCCAGGTGCTCTTTGGTGATTCACCACGTCCCAGTGTGCTTGGCTGTGTGGTGACACACCATGATGAGTGAGTGAGAGTCCTGTGCTTGGGAGGGGCCCCCAAGAAGCAGCTAACCTGGTGGCAACACCAGGCTGGCCAGTGGGAAGGACGGGAGGGAGTGACACCGCCGAATGGGTGTCCGGGAGGCCCCTGGGAAAGGCGGGCCCTGCTGCTCCTTACATGAGGTGCAGGGTGAAGGTGGGTCTGAAGGGATGGTGTCCCGTAGGTGGGGAAGAGCAGAAGCAGAGACAAGGAGAGGGGAAACCCGGAGCCCCCTCAGAAGAACCCCATGCCCGCCCGGAGCCCTCACCTTTGACCACGTCGCAGCCCATCACCGAGAGGCGGCCGCTCTCCACCAGGTAGCCCACAGGCACGTTCCAGCCCACTGTCCTGTTGATGCCCGTGTGGCAGGACTTCACGCCCTTCAGGGTGTTGATGGTTACGTTGGAGCTCCTCTTGACCACAGCTACGGCATAATAGGAGGTACCAACCTCTAGAAGGAAGAGAACAGAGGAGTGAGGGCAGCAGGGAGATGCCATGAAAGAGACCGGGCCCCTGCCTGGGAGGCCGCTGCAGAGCGGGGTGTGCAAGCACCTGTGAGCCGGTCAGGGCATGGACGCACGCATGCACATGTGTGCGTGGGTGTGCATGCATGTGTGCGCGTGGGGTTCTAGTTCCTGAGAGAGCAAGTGAATGCAATGCACCTGTCTCATCACAGACCCTACCTTCCTTCAACCTCATGTGGTAGATATTGTCTTGAGATGTTAATTCGCTCATTAATCTCCCCTCTTTCCTTCCCAAGTCAGCTGGCACTTCGCTGGGTCTACATGTGTGCATATCAGGGGAGCTCTGTAGCTGAACAAAAAGCATGAGTGGCCTACAAGTTTTGCTTTCCAAACGTGAAGGCCCTTTGGAGAACCTGGATTGAGGGAATGATATTTGGTTACGGGAAGAAGAGTGGTTGGGAGGAACAGGGGGAGTGGGGATGGGGCAGGGCTTCCCCCAGATTAGAAAATGGGGTTTCCTAGTGCTAAGGGGAAGGCAGAGAGAGAGAGAGAGAGAGAGAGAGAGAGAGAGAGAGAGAGAGAGAGAGAGAACTAACAAGGGGTTCCACATTACTCAAGACCCTGGGTGGGGTGCATGCGGGTGGGCAGGAGTCTGCAGCCTTGCAAAAGAATCCCCTGGGCCAGATGTGGCCCAGAAGGGGCCATTCAGACAAGACAGAAATGACTCATCTATGGGGACTGATGACCAGAGGGAATCCCATTACACACATGCACACGTGTGCACACACACACACAAACACACACATGACTGCTCTGTGGGGGTAAGTGTCCATGATCAGAATGTAAGTTGAATTCTAGAAAACAAAGCCAGTGTTATAACTTTCCTACCTGAGTCTGGCCCTGCCAACCTAAGGGACCTTATTTGGTCCCACCCTCTGACTTGTCCACTGTGCCTTTCTTTTTGATTTCTTGAGCCCACCAAGCTCTTTCATACCTGGGACCCTTGTCTGGGCTCAACTTAAATGTCGCCTCCCCAGAGGAGCCCTCCTGTCTACTGCATTTCAACAGATTCCCTCATACTCCTCATTTGCTCCCAAATGGCCTTCACTCTCTTCATGGCATCCACGGCATTGGCAAGTACATCGTTCTGTGTTTATTTGTTTATTGTCTGACTCCTGTTCTTTGAGGGCAGGGACTGGCTCTCTTTCACTCAATAAGTGTACTGATCAATTAGAGAGGAAGAGCTATGTCTGAGGTCTAAGAGGCCGGGAGGTTTCTGGTCACTGAGTGAAAAGGCTGGCTGGTTTGCAGGGCTGGACTATGTGCTATGGCACCTGACAATCATTGATTCTACAAGGAGCCAAGCAAGACCCTGTGCTGGTCCCAAAGATGAGGACTCACTGGTGATGACAAGAGAACAAGGCAGAGTGAGTGCTCCAGGAAGCAGGAAGGAGTAGCCTCTTGCAGGGGTGGGAGGGCTCTGGGGAGCTCCTTAGAGGTGACAACTGAGGTGGGCTGTGACAGAGGCTAAGCGTCGGACCAGTGGGGGTGGTGGGAGAGGTACAGAGGGCAGGCTGGGCCTGAGGCTTGTCTGGTGTGAGGAGCTCCCATGGGGGCAAAGGAACTCACCGTTCTGACCACATACCATGTGTTAGGTGGCCCATTTCGTCTGTGTGACAGGGTAGGTGTCACTCTACCTGTCAAGGAAGTGGAGCTTGTCCAAGGTCACAGAAGGTCACAGGAAAGGGCAGAACTGAGATCCATTATTGTTCTGTCTGTCTCTGCAGCCCCTGGTCACCTCTTGCCTGACCCCTTCCCCACTCCTGATGTTTCTGACAGTGTCACTCACGTGTGAGGTGGTTGGGCATCGCGCACACCTCATTCACCTCAGGCAGCCACACTCGACACTACCCTTCAGGAAGAGCGTGTGGGGGAGGCTAAGGGGTTTGCTGGGCTGCACAGGGGAAAGAGCAGATGCCGGTCAGCCCTCTGTGTCTCTGGCACCCCTGCTCTTGGGGAAGGAGGGTATCCAAAGAGATTTAGGGGGGTCTCGGAAGGTTTGTGTGGCCCGGGCTCCAGGACTGCCCAGGAGACAGGGCTACGGACCAGCGCTGGGGCTGCAGGGTTGGGCCAGGCCCAGCAAGAACACACTGCTGAGCCGTGTCCTCCCTCCTCCCACCCCGCCTCCCGCTGGGCCCTCTGACCTTGATCATACACTTCACCCACCACGGGCTTCAGGCCGTGCTCCTTCCCTGCCTCATAAATGGCTCCTCCATCCAGAGTGATGGCGTCAGCCTCCAGGGCCTGCTGGGAACACGGGAGTCAGCCCCACCTGGCCCCGGGGCCCCCTCACAGAGGGGCTCAGGGACACCCCCCGCCTGCCTGGGGCCTCTGGAAGGGCCCCGGATGTGCACACGGGTCCTCTTAGCCTGGCCCCTGGAGCCCCATTCTGCCTCACCCTTGAAGGTGCGTCCCGTACCAGGGCATAGGGGTCTCCTCTCCCACTTTGCAAGGCCCAAGGTGACAGCTCTCCTAGGCCAAGGTCTCGCCTTGCTTTTTTAATTATGTTATTTGAAAAATGGTGTTAATGTTATAGGACTTACCATAGATGCACATAGTGAAAAAAAAAAAAAAATCAGACAGTACAAAATGGTATGTAGTAAAAAGTGAGCCTCCCTAGCTCCTGCCTTCTACAAACACGCCTGTTTCTCAGCTTTTTCTAAGGTGGAGACTGAATCCCATAAATGCCCTCTCCAGTTTTTCCTTTTTATTTTAAAACAAAACCAGCAGTGTACTATCCGTGCGCCATGCGGTCTGTGAATAGAAACATAGTTGCTCCCTCACAGTGGAGTCTGACCCCAGCCCCTGGCCCACCTGGGACTGGGATTAGATTAGGCCTCAGGGGCGTATCAAAGGCTGAACTGAAATGAAAACCCAGGCCCCTTGTGCCTGCCCCGAGGCCGGGTCCTGCCACTACAGGACTGCCTCTGAATCGCGTCCTGCCAGGTTAGATCTCCTGCCACTCAAACCTTCCCATCCCCCACCTACCCACCCAAGACCTCTGGCCCATTCCTCCTTCCCCAGAAACCTCACCAGCCCCGTTCGGGAAAGCTCCATTACAGAGTCACCGCCACAGGCCACTGAGGAGTCTGCTGTCTGGGCTCCCCTGGGTGGAGTGGGGAGTGTCCCCACGCCAGCGGGGACCTTGTAGAAGAAAGAGCACTGCCTTAGACACCTTTCCCCACTGGCGCCCATCTGAGCATGGGCCCTCGAGGAGGCCTCCCAGCGCCTGGCCTGGGCCTGGGCTGGAACAAGCTGGCCCTTGTTGCCTGGGAAACTCAGGAGATCCTATTGCCCACCCCTGGGGCAGGGGGGCACATGAGTGCTTTTCCTGCTGAATGAAGCTGTTGTGTGCTCCCTCTGAGTCACAGCCCTCTTGTCTGGCAGAGCGGAAGGGAGAGGACTCACCGTGATGAGCTGGACGCAGTGGTCGGCTGAGGTGCCCTGGACGCACAGGAGGGAGGGCTGGATGCGTGCTTGCCGGAAGGCCGTGCCCATGTCGCTGCATTTCTGCTGCTCGGGGTCCGAGGTGGTGCACCACCGCACTTCCATCCCGCTGAGCCCTGGGGGGAGGGGACAGTGAGGCCCAGCTCCCCGGGCCTCCCGGCCCACGGCCCCCACTGTGGAGGGGGCTTCAGCAGCTCCGTGTGACCCAGTCCCCTGCAACAGCAGACTTCCGACAGGGAGGCACTAAGGCACAGAGTGCGAGACTGGGTAGGCTGTGCGTGGGGCCACGCTTGTCCCTGTGCTCAGGGCAGAGGGGTGGCTCAGAGCCTGGCCCCTAACAGAGGTGGGGGAGCCTCCCTGGTAGCAGCTGAGCACCCCTCACCCTCCCTGCCATCCTCAAGCACACACAGCCGGGGTGGGGTGGGTGAGTGTGTGGAAGTGGAACAGGCTAGGGAGTCCTGCAGGCTCTGTGACCAGGCAGGTTCCTGCCCCTCTCTGGGCCTCTGTGTCCCCCAAGAGGGTGCTGGACTGGGCTCCTCACTAAGTGGTGTCCCTGGGCCTTCCTCATGAACTGGGTGTGGCTGCTCTAGAGGAGACGTGCACCTTTGGGGAGCATCGGTGATTTTGTCAGCTGCAAACCCATCCTCATGCCCCTGCCAAGGGGCGGCTGAGGAGTCAGCAGGCTGGCTTCAAGTTCCTGATCCTCCAGCTGGTGACCTCCCTGAGCCCATTTCATCATCTGAGAAGGCAGATGAGAAGACCCACCTGCTGTGTTGTAAATAAACCTATGCTGAGAGCCAGGACACACAGGTCCTCAGTGGATGTCCACTGAAGCCCCTCCTTTGGGTGGGGACCCTGTTGGGTCCCAGGATCTGACCAGGTCAGATTCCTAGAGAGCTCCCAGCCAGGGGACCCAGCAGAGCGGCGCCAGAGTTCCCCAACGCGGATGCCTTTGCAGAGCTGCGCTCCTCCACCGCGCCGCCTCCTCAGCCAGGACCGCCGGGGACGCGTGTGCTCCTTGGGGCTGGTCCGAGCCCGCCCCCAGGTCCCAGCCCGCCCCCAGGTCCCAGCCCGCCCCCAGGTCCCAGCCCGCCCCCAGGGACCAGCCCGCCCCCAGG
>PVKE010048029.1:0-11724 GCA_004027555.1 Craseonycteris thonglongyai | reverse complement strand
TTCTTGATGGTTTTGTCTAGTGTGGGTGAGAGGGGTGTTGTTGATGAGCTCCTATGACTCAAGCAGAGCTGAATTCAAGTAAGTCTGGCAAAAGAAGCAGGACAATGGTAACGGATGCACACAATGTTTTTATATAATTCTTGGGTACCTGGCAAGAGGATAAGAGCATGGAAGGGAGAAGGAGTCTTCAAAAAGTAACAAATAAAGCATGAGTAGTACTCTTAATGGGAAATTTTTGTTTTGACTCCAATTTTATCTTAGATGCTTTCAATTTGATCCACATTTAATTTGCCGTTCCTTGGAGAAGGCATTGATTATATGAAAAAACTATCTGCCCTATTGCTAACAAAACAGGATTGATTTCAGGGACTACCATGATGGCATTGTATTTTAATAGTGTCTAGCTAGAAACTTTGAAGCACTCACCTCTGGAATCATCTCTGTTGTTTCTAGACGCACTCTTCTGGTTGTGATTGCCTAAAAGCCTGGTTAAAGTCATAGATCTAAAGAAAAATTGATCAAGATTGGGTCTAAAAAATGCAGGGAAAAAAGCCAAGTATGAACATTTGAGTTTTAAAGCATTGTAAAGGATCATTTAAACAGTGAAATGGCAGCTGTACAACAGAGACCACATATAATAATATATAATAATATATATATATATATATATATATACACACACACACATATATATATGAAGCAGTCCCTAATCTTTTTTGGCACCAGGGAGTGGTTTTGTGGAAGGCAATTTTTCCACAAACCAGGGTGGGGCAGGGCAATGGTTTTAAGTGGGGATGGTTGCTGGAAAGAGGTGAAGATGGAAGTGGTAAATAAAATAATGGGCGGGCCACATGTGGACTAAAATAAATGTCAGATTCTGACTTAAAGTCTGCCACCAGCTGCAGCTTGTCACTTGCCACTCACTGACAGGGTTTTGATATGAGTCTGTAAGCAATTGACTTACTATGGTCTTTGTGCAGTCAAACCTCTTTGCTAATGTTAATCCATATTTGCAGCCATTCCGCAGCACTTGCATAACTGCTTTAGCTCCACCTCAGATAATCAGGCATTAGATGCTCATAAGGAGTGCATAACCTAGATCCCTTTCATGCGTGGTTCACAATAAGGTTCACCTTCCTATAAGAATCTAAGCCACCGCTGATCTGATAGGAAGTGGAGCTCAGTGGGTAATGGGCATGATGGGGGAGTGGCTGTAAATACAGATGAAGCTTGGCTTGCTCACTTGCTGTTCACCTCCTGCTGTGCAGCCCAGGTGGGGACCCCTGTGTGTGTGTATGTATGTATGTATGTATGTATGTATGTATGTGTAAATATTTGGATTTCTCAAGAGCCTATTACTTTGACACTGTAATGAAAAAGAATATTATTCAACACTGGTGTAAAAATTCCAGGGAGACATAGAGATTTTGAGTTTAGGCTAAGCAATTGCATGGTAACAATTATTTTAGTCAGAAATCTGAATTTGCATACAAGAGCTACCATGAAAATTCAAGTCTTTTATGATTTAGAAATGAAGTTGCCATTGTTTCTGAAGTTCTAATGGCTGAACTAGCAACAGTAAAGATGTCCAGGTTTCAATGAAATATATTTCATAAATTAGCTTATTATTACATTGATTTAGCATGCCTAGCAGGTGAGAGACAAAAACATGTGTTGTCTTCCCTAGGGAACCTTCAATGAATGTCATTCGGGCTTCATATGTCTCTTTTCTCTTCCCTTCTTGAACTGATATAAAATTCTAATGTGTGCCCTCTAGTTCCATCTTCACTGAAATCTAGCAAAATCGCTGAAGGTAAGATAGTGGCAATGGTGCATGAAAAAGGGAGAAGGAATCCAATGATTCATAGCATACTTGAAGAAAGTTGCAGTTGTTAACAGCAGTGCTTTTATATGTAGACAGGTTAAATTACGTCATATATCAGCGATAAAAAGAAAGTTATTCGTCTTGGCTAGTTTCTTAAAGTTCATGGGAAAGGCATTAAAATTATATTGGTAACTTGAAAATATTTCTATATGTATCTAAGGTCATACCAAGTCACTAATTCCCAAAGCAATAGTCAAGAAAGCATGTGTATGTGCTAGGACCATCCTAATCTTGACAAGTGACCATTTAAATACCAGAAATGGTACGTTAGGTAGTATAAAAAAAACCCTGCTTCTATTATTATGAAAATGAAATGTGACATTTTTCAGGTATAGTATCTCAGGCCAATTTCCTTATCTCTGTGTCAGTGTCCTATGAAAATCTGAACCGCTGAGGCAAATATCATTTTGCAAATGGTGTTTATTGGTCTTCTCATCCACAATGCCAGTACATTCAGAAAGGAATGATCCTTCTCCTTAGGCCTTATTCCCATTTGCTAGATGAGAAAACTGAGGTATATGACCAAATATGTTTCCTTTTACTGGTAAAAAAATAATAGGCCTTGGAATCCTCCTCATTTCCACTTTTTCTTTTTCTTTTTTTTATTGTTAAATTTATTGAGGTGACATTGGTTAGTAACAATTACTAACCAGGTGTACAATCGTACACTTTCACTTTTTCTAGTCCTCGTTTTGCCTCCTTTTCCCTTACTTTTTGTTTAGAAGTCTGAACAGACTTTAAGTGGCATCTTCACTTTTTGTTTGAAGCTGTCTACGCTTGAGCCAAGATTTTCTTCTGATAATAAGTCAGGATGAATATGTATCAGTGATTTGTAGCAAGCTTTGAGAAAGTCCACACAGCTGAAATTAGACAGCTAAAATCTAGTCCAGGCATGTCCAACCTGCGACTCAAGATGGTTTGAATGAGGCTCAACACAAATTCTTAAAACATTATGAGATTTTTTTTGTAACTTCTTTTAAATCTCATTGACCTGTCATTAGTGTTAATGTATTTTATGTGTGGCCCAAGACAATTCTTCCAATATGGCCCAGGGAAGACAAAAAGTTTGGACACCACTGATTTAGCCAATAGATGTTGGCACTACTAGTGTAAGTTAGGCATATGAGTGCTAAAAGTTACCTTTTTTTTTTTTTTTAGCAATTGAAGCTCAGCGCTTTATATATGGAGCATTGGGCCACCATGAATCCATTCTGCCCAGTTCTGTGAAATATGCCTTATTCAGTTCTTGTCAGTTCTTGCAGCCTCAGTAGTCATGAGAGTGAGAATTTCATGTGTTCTCATTTCTGTGACTTTAGCAATCCAGAACTACATATTAAGCCCCAAACTTAGCTAGAGAAGAATTTAGAAGGAGTTATTTAAAAAGCAGACATTTTAGAAAATATATTGATTGGAGGTGGTTTTAGATTAAAAGCTGCCACAAAATATCTTTATTGAATAATATTTGGTTTCCATTAGTTACCTCTCAGGTTATGCTTTTCTTATCAATTACTGTTTGCCTCTCAGGCTGTGTTTTTCTTATGAATTACTGTTTGCCTATGTAGAAATTAGGTTTTTAGCATGGTTTCTTAAATAATAATGGTAATCATTTCTAGAATTACCTTTTTGATGGGCATATATGAGTGCATTCCCTTTTGGTCAAGTGCCTTAAGCACTTCCTTTCCTGTTTATACCACTTCCCACTCTGTCCTTATCAAATCTGATGTTTAGCAAAAACGGTTTTCAGTTGCCTGGATATGCTTTGACAGAACTGACAGTAGAAACTGTATTTTAACTTGCTTGAATCAGTGCTGTAGAAAAGCACCCAGGCTTGCTGAAGACAGCTTTTAGTGAGGTACATTTTGTCAGAGTAAATACTATGAAATCCAACACATTTGGAAGAGCATACTCTGTATTTGTTAGAAGGAATGAATTACTAATGTATTAAAGAGCCCAGCCATGTAAACCTAGACTAGTCGTAAGTATATGTGGCCTAATTTTCAAATGTAGGAAATCCAATTAAGCTCCAGCTCTCCTTAGTTTTTCATTCATGAGGCAGTAGCTCTACGGAAAAAGCAAATAGCTAAAAAGTTTCTTTTACCAAAAATAAGGCATTGCATTTTTAAACTATAAGTTTGAAGTTAGTCTTCCACAGATAGCCAATTTAATTATGCTAAAAATGACATTTTTAATTAAACACCAAGGTAAGCATAAATGGATTTCAAAATAATTAATCAAACATCAAAAAATTGAAACCTTTTTCTGCTTGAGCAGCAGAAATGAAAGAACCAGTCTTCGGGTCTCATAGAGATTCAATCTAATTTAATTCTCTGTCTTCTCTAAATAAACATTCCTAAAACCTTTTTTTCATCTGGGGGAATAAGGATGAGAGGGGTAATCAATATTTCTAGCATTTTAATTAAAACCGTTAGTGGAATAAATCCATTTAATTATCAGTTAATGAAATACAAGGTCATTTACCTGACAGGAACTTTGAGGGTGGATTACTAGCTGGAATAAAGCAGAAGAACCCAATGTCACAGCTATTTAACTTCTGTCAAATTTAAGGTTAAAATCCTTTTAGACTGTTTAACCTATTCTCTACCATTTTTCTATTATGTATGCCAATTGGTAGAAGAAATGCATATTAAAACTTATTTTACATTTAATTGTGCTGCAAAGTTTTCATTAAATTTCTACAAATACCTTTATATTTCCAAGGCATGAACTGAAAGGCTACAATAAATTCCAATGTGATTTTATTTTTATTTTGTATTTACAACTGCTATTTTTCTTACTGAAAGTCTTATGCATTATTTCTTTTTTTTATATAAATATGAATTAATGAAGTATAAGTTTTAGTAATGTGTAAATTTAGGATGCAAATATGGAACAAATATGCAGTAGTAAACAAATCACTTTAAATAATTTATGCTTAATTTTATATAACCCATTATGAAGTGATCTGTATTTTATAAGAATTATATTAAAAATTAAGAGCTAATCGGTCACTAGCGAGGTTTGCAAATTGGTTTGGTAAATGGTTTTAAGTCAGTTTAACAAATGAAAAGGCAGAAAATGTGTTGTAGAGAGAAGTTCCTTGTCTTTGGTGGAAACACAGGATCTCTGTAAGCAACACACATTACTCACATTTTATATAAATTACTTTTAAAAATGGAGCCTAAGAAGGGCTCTTGTTCTTTTTTTCTTTAACATAGATGTTGTGATTAATTATCCAAGGTTTAGGATTTTATTTTAATTTTATAGATTTGAGTTTGTACATAACCATAAATTTCAGAGTTATAAAAGGTCACTTGTTATTGGGGTCTCATTCTTCTTTTCTAAAATGAAAATCCTAAATGGTAGTAATGCACAATACAAACAAGTATTGTTGTGTGTTGGTAGCTATTGGGGGCTTGGTTCTAAGGCACTGCAGATACCAAAATCTGCGGAGCTCAAGTCCTTTATATAAAATGGTTTGCATATAATCTATGCACATACTCCTGAATACTTTAAATCATCTCTAGATAACTTGCAAATGCTATATAAATAGTTGTATACTGCATTGTTTAGGGAATAATGACAAGAAAAAAGCCTGCACATGTTCAATACAGACATACCATTGTAGGCTTACCTAGTAGTACACTTGAGCAACAATGTAATATTTTTATTCTGAACATTTTTAATCCTTGGTTGGTGAAGCCTGTAGATACAGAACACATGGATCTATGGAGGGTCACCTATGTGTATGGTTTCCTCTGTGGTATTTCATCCTGAGGCACCTTAGCTATGGATTGGTAAGGAGTCCAAAATACCTTGCAATAGTTTGCCTTTTAAAGATAGACAAGTGACCCATGCTAAGTACAATTAATTTACAAAAACCTATGTCACCTAAAAAAGAAAAATAAATCAGGTACCAGCTCAAATGTGGTTTAATCAGACCAGAATTCCCCATGAAGATGCAGTAATAGCAAAAACAGCATTATTAGCCCTGCTTAGCATTCACTTAGACTATGCAAATAATTTTAATATTTTGAGAAAATAACAGAATTTAGGAGGATCGGATTAGGTTGGATAGTTCCAAGAGTTCTCTTTCTTCTATTTTATATTCCTTAAAATGTAATTACTACAATCCAAGAAAATTGTAAAATTTGCTTGTTATAAGTCATAAGGTGAAATGTATAAAGGAAAAAAATTACCTATGATACCTGATTATTTCAATTTTGATTGGAATACTACCTGGAAATAAGTAGGGATGCCCCTGTGAGGACACAGAGGGCCTTAGCACTTGTATAGGTTATGTGATGCTCTTCATATTTACCAGTCAGAGGAATTTTCCCAATAGCTCCTCTTTGACCTTTGACATATTTTTATGGCTTCCACTTTGGATGCCCAGTGCCCACACACAAAACATACAGTGTCTGTCTTGTCTATTCCTTCACATTACCAACCACTTTCTATTCTTTAAGCATGCCTATTGTGTGTGTTGGAGCAGCCAAGGGTCATAGGATTAACAGATTCATTACTCTTTCTTAATTCTTTGAATGAGTCTTTGTCATTGTGGTGGTAGTATGGTATCTAATTGTTACAGAAAGTCTAGTCAGTGCTATGTAGGTCAGTTGTTCTATGTACTGTGGAAAATCTACTTTCTATAGAGATTATTTATATACTCACTATAATTTCCTTTTAGTCCCCTTTTATCTTAGATTTATTTTTTTATTGAATATTCTTTTTCCTCCCACCCTTTGACTATCTTCAAAGTCCATTCTAGATCTTCTTTATATACACATATTTTCTTAGGAGTCTTATCATTCAGGATGATTTCAGACACTGTCATAAGCAGTGTGCTCATATCTACATCCTCAGTTCAACTGCTGCCCACTTTGCATCCTCCAGTTCCATCTTCAACATGCTATTGAGATCTAAAGCTTTCCATAACACCTAAATGTGCCTCTCCTTCCTTTCCCACGTTTCCTATCATTGTCCTGTTAGTATATGCCAGGCTTCTCAGCAATAGACAACAGAAGTCGTTTTCACAGTTCTTCTCTCCTTTATTTCCCAAATTGGAACCATCAGCCACCAAGTCCAGCTGAATCTTCTTGGACAAGGCCTCTTGGAATCATGCATTTCTATTTCTCCTGCTGTTAAGAGTAGCCTAGGCCTTAATCTACTCATGTCTAAATTACTCTGCCAGCCCCTTACTGGATTGTCTTTTCTTCAAGCATTTTTTTTTCCCTTCTGATCCTATAAAACGTAATTTTTTTCTAAAAGGAAATTTTATACATTATAATTATTCCCTGTTGAATCAAATCCAAGGTATTTTGCCTTTTCTCAAAAATACTACAGCCATCACACCAAATTAACTTTTTGTTTTCTGTGAAGAAAACTGCTTTCCATTCAAACTACAACTCTACTGCTCTCCTCTGAGCTTGTTAACTTCTCCTTCTTTGATATTTTCTCCCCATTCCTCTTTCTGAATGCACATCTTTCAAGATTTTAAATCTGTCACTGATTTATTCCCTAGCAACTTTAGGAGTCCTAACATTTAAAGGCAGAAAAGCCACTGTATTAATTGGTATATATTTGGCTTCAATTTAGGTATTCTACCATTGAAAGTTAGTTACCATATTTGGTCATTTTCCCCCCTCTTTTCCTCTTATTAATATCTAAATATTGTTTGTGTATTATTTCCTCATCTGTAAAATGGGAATGATAATATTTATTTTGAACAAAATGAAATTGTTAATTATTAATGAACAGGTTTGTATTTGTTCATTTGCTTTCTCTGCTCTCTGTGTTAGCAAAACTAGTGCAAACAAAAATTACCTCATTTTAGTTTATGGTCATGAATTGATATGTTCAGCAGAAAAACAATGTGATTGATTTCTATGGTTTCACATTCATTCATGTTGAATGAGTGGCAATTTTCAGGTATTCTGCCTATTAAATACCTGTGCAGACTCATAGTGGCAAATCAGACGACCCATGTCTTGGGCCATTTGGGTTCTTCTGCCATGTGCACAAGTCTAATATAAAACCATTGTACCTTAAACTCTTACTAAGTTCTCAAACTTAAAGTCATTTATTTCAGATCATTATTAAAACTCAGAGTTAGCCCTATAAAATTCTTATAATTTTTAGCAGCTATATATCTGCTGTGTAATTTCCTCTTTCAAAAAATGTCATGCTCAATTTAATACTGATATGTCATTCTCAAGTGGCTGGAGGATTTTATGAAGCCATTGCAAACTCTGGTTTCACAAGACATGTGAAACCACTGACATTCTGAGTCTGTTTTTCTGACACAGACCCACAGCATGTTTTTCATACCCTAAGGGCTATCCTAGAGGATGTTCTGTCATGGAATGAAATGGTATTGATTATAATGAGAATTTTCTCCTTTGTGAGAAAGTGAACTGAAAAGAATACAATAAAAAATGCAACAAATCAATTAAATCAAAACAAAACACAGGATTCTATGTGGTCATTAGTCAAGAGTCACCTAGACCACACTGGTAAGTCTTTTAAGAAGATACTCATGGGGGAAGCTGGGATGGCTCAGCAGGGTAAGTGCTTGCTTTGCAGCCCTGGGGACCAAGAATCAAATCGCAACCCCAGCCCGTGAAGACCCATATGCTGAACTGGGATGTGCTTTCCATGCAGGAGCCCCACCCTCCCAGTTTGGTTCTTGCCCACTGGTTCAGCCCCTGGCTCGAGAGGGTGTGCCTCCCATGCAGGAGGCCCTCAGCCCAGTTCCTGCCCTGCTGGGCCCCTGCCCACCTGTGTGGAATGAAACCATGTTGAAAACTGATGACATACAACTATGGAGACTGCTCTGGGCCCTTCCCCTTCTCTCTCTCTCTCTCTGTCTCTGTCTCTCTTTGTCTCTGTCAAAAACAGTAATATAAATATTTTTAAAAAAAGAAGATATCCATGGAATACAGAACTAAAAGTAACAAAGAAACAAAAACTCATGGACACAGCCAATAGTTTAGTGGTTACCTGAGGGAAAAGGGGAAGGTGGGTGGGAGAACGAGGGGGATGAGGGTATAGGGAGGGGCATCAAGTATATGGTGATGGAGAGAGAGCTGATTCTGGGTGGTGAGCACATGATGCAATACATAAACAATGTAATGTAGAATTATGCATCTGGAACCTATGTCATTTTTGCCAACCAATATTATCTCAATAAATTTAACAATAGAAAAAAGAAGATGCCTGTATACAGTTAGAAATATTATTATTACCCTTTTTTTCTCATCAGTTGATTTCTACCTTGATTATACTGTGCAAATCAATAGAAAACCCTATTCATTCAAAAAGAATTTTTTTTTAATTTTTGAGAGAAAAGGAAAAGATAGGAGCGAATGTAAAGAAAAAAGAAAAAGAAAGGGAAGAAAAATAAAAGCAGTCAGTAAAAGTAGAAATTGTTCCCTTAAGTATTAATAATTTTCAATCATTAAGAAATGTATTGGGGGTGTGGGGTAGGGGGTTATATATAGCTCAACAGGTTGAGTGCTTGCCTTGCAACTGTGTGGTCCAGGGATCAAATCCCAGCCCTGCCCGTGCAAACCCATATGATGAATCGTGGCCCAACTGGTAACCGCTGAGATGGCTCAGCAGCAGAAGTTCTCATCTACCATGTGGGAGGCCCCTTCTACCCCACATGGCTGAACATCCACCTGTGTGAAATGAAACTATGTCACAACTAATGATGCATGGCTATGGAGACTGTTCTGGGAGCTCCCCTCTAAAATAAATTTAAATTAAAATGAAAGAAAAGAAATGTATAGGAGATAAATCCAAGGTAACATATGGCTTTAAAAGCCAGGATGCTGCTGCTAAATTACTTTATGCCATGTGGATGTATATACTTCAGAAGCAATCATATTTTGTATTGTTATTTCTTCTTGTTTGTCTTTATTTCTAGTTTAGATAATACTGGCATTTTTTGGTTACTTTTGAGGAGTGGTAAGTAGAGTTGATACTTTGAGGATTGTATACTTTTGTATAGCTGTGTATCCTTTTACCCAATAAAATACTACAGATTACAATTGAGAGGGGACAGAATATGCCACATCAAAATGTGCTACTTTAGCATGTGTATTGTTTTAATCTGAAAACAATTAAGATTTAGCAGACTTGTGAATGGGGGGAGGGAGAGAGGCAGTATTTTACCTTTCCCTTAATTTTCAGAAAGAATTTAGATAGGAGCCAGGAAGAGAGCTATTACCAGAGACTTATCTGTGAGGCATGGCAAACATTTGTTTACCAAAGATTTGCTCTTCTCTTCATCCTGTGAATTGACTTCCTCCTCTTTGAAGTCCCAGACTTCTACCTTCTCCTTTGCTTAGAAATGTATATAAGCCTCAATTGCCTGATTGCTTTTGAATTTCTTGTCTTCGTGGGGTTTCCATCCACATATAATTAAATTCGTTTTTCTCCTGTTAATTGGTCTTATGGCAGTTTAATTAAGTATTAGACCAGCAAAGAAACCTAGAATGGAAGAAAGGAAAAATTTTCCTCCCCAACACAACAAAACCCTCATTATTACTTAAAGTTGGCAGATAGTAAATTGCTTTTACATTTTTTGTGCAATTTCCCTTAATAGTATTATTCTGAAACCTTTTCCAGAAATCGATTATAAAAAAATTGAAGTCAGCACTAATTGTACCAACCTATGAGTGTGCTAATAGAACGTGGTTTTTTTTTAACCTCAGTAACTTACTTAACCTGTTCACTAGCATTCTATTCTCCTTCTATATTGGTGATATTTCTGAACTATAGGAATCTATTATCTGGTTCTTAGGTGGAATATAGGTGAAAGATGTTAACTGTAACTAAAACTAAGGACTAAAAACCCTATCGCATATTTGAACAGTGTATATTGAATCTTTAAGTAAATTATTTATTTGACTTTTAAGCTATCCTTTATTAATTTCAGTTTTATTGAGATATAATGACATACAACATTGTATAAGTCAAGGAGTATATAACTTAATGATGTGATATATGTATATATTACAAAGTGATCGCCACAATAAGATTAGTTTACATTTATCACCTTAGTTACAGTTTTTTTCTTTGTGATGAGATTACCCCTTTAGCAACTTTCGAACATAAAATACAATATTGTTAAATCTAGCCATCATGCTGTACATTACAATACCAAGACTTAAATTTATCTTATAATTCAAAGTTTGTACCTTTTGAGCACCTTCACCCAATCTTTCCCCCACACCCTTTCTCTCCTTGTAATAAATCATTCTAAACGAGGATATCAAAATTTCAAGTAATTGTGATGTGCGAGGCAAGGTTCTTGATTCTTTGGGGGATTCCTTGACTATAAGGAGCTTATGATTTAGTTAGGAAGATAAGACTTAAACAACTGAGCAGATAGATTTCTACCAGTGCAAGGTGGTCAGCAAAACATAGTGGAAGAACAGAAGTGTAAGATTTGGAATTGGGGAGATGGAAAAGGTGTTGATGTTGGCTCTTCGAGGACTTTATGGTTTTTATCTAAGTAAGAGAACAGGTTAAAGGTGTTTCATGAAGGAGAAATGTCACGTGCAAAGACTCAGGGTAGGAAGTGCTTCTACTTGGGCAACACTGATGAATGGACAAATGGCCTGGGGAAGAAGGTTGTGTGGAAAGTATTGGAAGATAAAGATTGAAAACCGAGATTGGGGTCAGAATGGAGGAAACCTTTTTGGCAACCTATAACCTTTTTGTCTAGGCAGGTGAGTTGGACTATATATTCTCTGATTTGTGGCTGTTGTGTCATGGGGAATATAATCACAAATCTAAAGAAAGTCAATGTATGTTAAATCTGTCTTAAGATA
>PVKE010048028.1:0-11724 GCA_004027555.1 Craseonycteris thonglongyai | reverse complement strand
AACTGTCTCTGTCTCTGTCTCTCTCTCTATCTGTCAAAAGTAAAATAGAAATAAATATGCACTGAAGACAAAAAGATAATTTCTCTCTATAAATGTGAAAAGATAAAAAAAAAAAAAAAAAAAAAAAAAAAAAAAAAAAAAAAAAAAAAAAAAAAAAAAAAAAAAAAAAAAAAAAAAAAAAAAAAAAAAAAAAAAAAGCCGTTAGGAGAAGAAATTCCTTGGAAGAGAAATATCTTATTCTTCCTGTTCAGAAAAAAAATTTTTTTTTTCTCTGAACCCAGTCCATGGAATGGGATAATGTAAAAAGGAAAAAAAGAAGAGGGATCAATTTTAACAAGACACATAGATGTGTACCTTTGTTTTCTCAATCCTCCATTATATTGATTTCTGTTTGTTGAGCACCTACTATGTGCCAAGCACCATTGCAAGCACTGAGGACACAGCAATGATTAAAATAGAAGTTTCTGCTTCATGAAGCTTCTGTTCTAATGGGGTAAGACAAATAGCAAAAGCTTCAATAGAGGAGTGAAGTGGTCACTGGCAGACTTAACTAATCTTCTTCAAGGAGTTCAGGGCAGTTTCTCCCTTTATTTGCCTAAACTGTTATTTTGGGCTTTGCACCTCTTGGCTAGAGACAAGATCTAGTCTGAATTTTTTTATACTTAGATTAATTTTTCCCTACCTAAGTTGCTTTTGGAAGGAGACATAATTAGGAATGTGAAGGGGAAAAATATATAAATAAATAAATAAAAACAAGCTTTTCCTGTGGTCAAATACTATTTTCTCTCCCTCAGTTTTACAATGACTACGGTGACATTATCAAGGAAACATTAACTAGAGCAAGGCAGATTGACCGAAGTCATTGTTCCCAAGTATTGCTTCTGAGCCTCAAGCAGGTACTCCCTTCTGTCAAGAGTGCCACAAACCTAGGACATGCCTTCCCTATAGTTTATAGGCTCACTGTCAACCCCCAACCATGTAGGGTATGACATTTTTAAGAGCATAAACTGTAATTTATTTGGGCTGTTACTTTAAGTGATAGTGCCCTTCATAACTAGTAAACCCATAGAAAGTATTTTTTAACTGGGTAGTTTCTACCCCAATTTTATAGAAATGCAATTTAGAAGCACCAATAGTAAAGTGATAGGTATTTCCTAATTTTTTTCTAATCTGTTTTATCTCAGCCTCCTTTGGTTACTATAGACATTTTTATTTCTTGTTACAGAGCAGGGGTAAAGGTTCTCTGTTCTGTAAGGGGTCTGGGGTAGGGGAAGTGGCCTGGGAGGAAAAAGAGGGTAAAAGTAGCAGATGGCATCCCAAGCCCTTTAGGATTTCTAGTCAGAGGAGTAAATTCTCTACTTCTTTCTCTGTTTATACCTTGTTCCTCTCTCTCCCAAATGTATCATGTCTCCTGAACACAGGTATACACAGAACTGCTGCAGGAACAGGGGCCCCAGGGCCTGAATGAGCTTCCAGCTTTCATTGAAATGAGGGACCTGGCCCGGAGGTTTGCCTTGAGCTTTGGACCCCAGCAGCTACAGAACCGTGACCTTGTGGTCATGCTACACAAGTAAGGCAACATTGGTTGGAAGTATTATACTTGATTTTTTTTTTTTTTTTTGGCTAAGCCAAAGGCTACATACAGGAGAGCTGAGAGTAAGATCTTAGAGGGAGGGTGTTGAAAAATAGCACTCAGATTGGCAGGTGGGTAGCTCTGGGGGATAAGCTTGGGGGACAGGGGAGGGTGCACTTGGACAGCCCTGGGACTGAAGTGGGAAGGGACTATCTTCTTAAAATAATTCTGCTCAACCAAGGGAAGGCATCAAGTTCTCCTTGTCTGAGCTTCCTCCAGCTGGCTCTTCCAGTCAGCCCCCCAATTTAGCATTCCTGGAGCTCCTTTCAGAGTTTTCCCCCCGACTCTTCCATCAGGACAAGCAGCTGCTGTAAGTTATGGTTGGGTAGATAAAGATGTGAATTAGGGAAGAAGGGCCTAATGAGGGCCCATGATCACTTCAGCCTCTTCATCCCACCACTTCCTTAGATTGTCCTACCTGGAAAAGTGTCTGCAGTCTGTCTCTCAGGCACCTGGCTATCCCTGGGGTCCAGTTACGACCTACTGCCACTCTCTCAGCCCTGCAGAGAACACAGCAGAGGCCAGCCCTCAGGGATACCCTCACTCCAAGAAGAGGCGCATTGAAGGTAAAGTGCTATGTATATATGCTGTGTGTATGAATATCAGGGTCCCCAAAATTACTTCTTTTATTGCCACTACCTAGGTAAGTACTATATAGTCTTTTGCCTCCTTCAAACTTTTGCCTTTGGTTAAATTAAAAGTATTTTATTAGGGGAAGCCAGGAGGAATCAGCGGATTGAGCACTCATCATGCAGCCCTGGAGTCCAGGGATCAAATCCCGGCCCTGGTCCATGTGGGCCCATAAGCTGAACTTGAGTGTGCCCCTAGTCTAGATCTCACTGGGGCAAGCTTTCTATGTGGGAGGCCCCCAGCCAGTTCCTGCCCTGTGCAGCCCTGTGCCCACCTGTCAAATGAAACTACATAGAAAACTAATGATGTGCAGCTATGGAGACTGCTCTGGACCCTCCCCCTTCTCTCCCTCTCTCTCTCTCTGTCTCTATTTCTCTCTCTCTCTCTCAAAAAAAAAATTTTTTTTTATCTACTATCATTAAGAGTACTAATTTTGGGGGGAAGCCGGGATGGCTCAGTGGGTTAAGCGCTCACTTTGCAGCCCTGGGGACCGAGGAGAATCCTGGTCCCGGCCCGAGTGGACCCATATGCTGAACTGGGGAGTGCCCCCAGTTCAGTTCTCACCAGGTTGAGGCCCTGGCCCATTTCCTACCCTGTGCAGCCCTGCGCCCACCTGTGGAACGAAACTATGTGGAAAAACGAATGATATACAACTATGGAGACTGTTCTGGGCCCTCCCCCCTTCTCTCTGTCTCTATCTCTGTATCTCTCTCTCTCTGTTAAAAAAAAAAAAGAGTACTAATTATTTTTCAAGGTTTATTAAGCCAACTAAAAATAGCAGGCCTCTATGAAAAATCAATTTGAAACTAATGATAAAACCAAAGATCGAACTAAGCAATCTGTACATTTGGAGTGCCCCTCCCTGACATCTTGTGTTCTGTTATTTTACAAATGTTAAATATATTTATACAACCTTCATAATTTTTTACCTTCTGATTACTATCTGTATTATAATTTTACCTAAGGCTTTTTCTTTAAACTGGTTTTCTTATGTTATATAATCTCATCTTAAGTGATAATATCATAGAAATCACAAGTTTGTTGTGCTAGTATGTTTTATCTAGTGTACATGTAAAAATATTAGTAGTCATTTCCCATTATCCCCATACTCTCTACCCTTGACAGGACCACTAATCTGTTTCCTGTCTCTGAATTTGCCTATTTAGACATTTCATATAATTGATATCATATAATATGTAGCCTTATGTGTCTACCTTTTTTCCTTAGCATAATGTTTTCAAGATTCATCCATGCTTTAGCTTATATCAGTGCCTCATAGCCTTTTATGGTTAAATAATATTTTGTATGGATACAACACATTTATCCATTCATCAGTTGATTGATATTTGGGTTGTTTCCACTTTTTGATTATTATGCATAATGTTGCTATAGGCATTCATGTACAAGTTTTTGCATGAACATGTTTTCAATTCTCTTGAGATATACCTAAGAGTGAAATTGCTGGATCATATGGTAACTCCATGTTTAAATTTTTGAGGAACAACCAAAATGTTTTCCAAAGTGTAAACATCATTTTATAATCCCAACAGCAATGTATGAGGACCCCAGTCTCTCTGTGTTATTGCCAGTACTCATTAATGTCTCTTCTTATTTTATCCATCTTGTAGTGGATGTGAATTGGTATCTCATTGTGGTTTAAATTTCCCTAATAACTAGTGAGGTTGAGCTATTTTCATGTGCTTATTGACCATTTGTGTATCTTTGGAGAAATGTCTATTCAAATCCTTTGCTCATTTTAAAATTGGGTTGAACTGTAAGAGATCTGTATACTCTAGATACAAGTCACTTACTATATATATGGTATACAAAAATTTTCTTCCTGGGAAAGCTGGGCTGGCTCAGCAGGTTGAGCACTCGCTTTGAAAACCCGGGGACTGAGGATCAAATCCCGGCCCTGACCCATGTGGACCCACATGCTGAACTGGGGTGTGCCCCCAGTTCATTTCTTGCCGGGACCTATGTGGGAGGTTCCCGGCCCAGTTTCTGCCCTGCGCAGCCCTGTGCCCACCTGTGGAGTGAAACTATATGGAAAACTAATGTCAACTATGGAGACTGCTCTGGGCCCTCCCTCTTCTCTCTGTCTCTCTCTGTCTGTTTCTCTCTGTCAAAAATCAATAAAAATAAATCTTAAAAAAAAATAAATTTCTTGCATTCCATGGGTTGTCTTTTCATTTTATTGATGGTATCCTTTGAAACACAAAAGTTTTAATTTAAAAAAAAAATTTATTTTTTTGACAGAGAAGAGGGAGGGACCAGAGCAGTCTCCATAGTTGTACATCATTAGTTTTCAATATAGTTTCATTCCACAGGTGAGCGCAGTGCTGTGCAGGGTAGGAACCTGGCTGGGGGCCTCCTGCATGGGAGGCATGTCCCCACGAACCAGGAGGCCTCCTTTGTAGGAAGCTTGCCCCAGCAAGAGCTGAACTGGGGGCACACTCCAGTTTAGCATATGGGTCCACCTGGGCCGGGGCTCGATCCTCAGACCCCAGGGCTGCAAAGGGAGCACTCAACCCACTGAGCCATCCCGGCATCCCTATGACTTCTTTTTAATGTCTTCAGTATACCACCTGAAATTATCCTTATACCACCAGGAAACTGCTTTAATCATTTGACTAATAAATACTTTTTAAGAACGTACTGTGTGCAAGATACTATGTTAGGTATTTTAGAAACCATGAAGATATCCTCAAGCAGCTTACCATCTAATAGAAAGGAGAGAAAAACTGAATTATGAACAGTCACCAGTAAATGATAACTTCCTGAGGGTTTGAGAATTGACTGATGAATACTAAAGAACACAAAGAAAGAAGTTATAATTTTAAGTTTAGTTGATCTATGAAGGATTCACCAATGTGCAGTTTAGGCTGGAGCTTGAAAGAATGTGGAATTTAAGCTGGAGCTTGAAAAATGGGTAAGATTTATATAGGTGAACAAAGGAAGAATGAATATCATGTCCTGACATAATAGCATAAGTAAACATAGGAAGGTATGTGTTAGCCACAGCACATGGATGTATTGACTGGTTTGCCCAAAACAGGGTTTGTAAAAGTAGGATGAAGCTAAAACAGTTGGTTTTATTGTTTATTCAACAGATATTTATCGAGCACCATGTGCTGGGAATACAGTACAAAAAAAGAGTGTCAGGTAATGGTATGTGCTTATGGCAAAAAAGCAGGGAAGATGCGCAAATACTGGTGAGGTGGGGATTATTGTCTTATAAAGAGCAATCAGGGGAAAGCCTAACAGAGATGTGAATATTGGGCAAAAATCTAAAGGAAGTGAGGTAGGGTGCCTTGTGTGTATCAGAATAGCATATCAGAGGGGGAAGCCAGTCCAAAGGCTGTAATGGGGATGTGCCTGGCATGTTCAAGAAAAAGTAGAGAAGACCAGTATAGCTGAATCAAGAGTGTGTAGGATAAAAGACCAAAGAGGTCATAGGAATCCAGTATATATGAGTCAAAGACTGGACTTGGGGAAGCCAGGAGGCTCAGTGGATTAAGCACTCACTATTCAGCCCTGTGGACTGAGGATCAAATCCCGGCCCCAACCATGTGGACCCATATGCTGAACTGGGGTGTATTTCCCATGCAGGAAGTCCTAGTTTGGTTCTTTCCTCCCCCTCCCCCGCCCACCTTTTAGACCCCTGCCTTGAGGGGGTGTGCCTCCCATGTGGGAGGCCCCCAGGCCAGTTCCCACCTTGCTCAGCCCCCTGCCCACCTGTGTGGAACAAAACCATGTTGAAAAGTGATGACATACAAACAACTACGGAGACTGCTCTGGCCCTCTCCCTGCTCTCTCTCTCTCTGTCTCTGTCAAAAACAATAAAATAAATCTTAAACGAACAAAAGACTGGAGTTTAGTTGGAATGAAATGGGAAAATATTGGAGATCTTGAGGAGAAGAGTGGCTTATGTTTAAAAGCATTCTTTTGGCTGCTGTTTTGAGATTGACTATAGGGAAAAGGATAGAAGCAAAGGAACCAGTGAGGAGACTGTTGGCATCCAGAAAGGGGGGAATGGCAAAGGTGGTGACAGTGGTCAGTTTCTGCATATATTTCCAAGATTTCACTAATAGGACTTCCTCACAAACTAGATGTGTGGTGTAAGACAGAGGAGTTGAGGATGACTCCAAGCATTTTGACCTAACAATTGGAAGGATGGCATTGATTGCAACTGAGATGAAAAAGGCCGTGAATGAGATTAGGGCTTTGGTATTAGCCATGGTTATTATAGGTGGAGATATTGGACAGACAGCTGGGGATAGGAATCTGAAGTTCAGGGTAGAGGCAAAAGCTTGAGATAAATTTAGGAGATAGCATTTAAAGGTGTGAACGTGAATGTCTGAGGAAGCCAAGCCAGTGAAGATGGAGCAGTGGAGAGGCCTTGGCATTACACCATTAATAGGCTGGATAGGTAGGTTAGGAAGATCCACCTGGAGGCCCAAGATTTCCTCTCTGTGGTTACAAACTCATGGGTGGTTATTTTCTGTTGTCTGTAGCTCTTCACTTAAAACAGTAGTCACTCGTTTTCTGGGTTACTGTTTCATCATACAAACATGGCCATGAGGTGGAAGGGTAATGAGAGTGTGAATATTTATAGTTGACAAATACTAATATCAATTTGACTCATGTTTTAAAATAGTATTACCTGGGTTTTCTGAGACATTTTGGATTCTTTCTCTTCATCTGCCTTTTTGGATCTCTACAGTAGAGAGAGAACATTTTGAGCCTCAGGTCCTCCACTTACCCTTCATATTATCACTATGATGACAGTGCAATCATCTCATCTTTTTCTAGCTTTTTGAAAATCCAGTCTTCCATTTTTTTTATTCCTCCTACTCATACATCCATCCTAGCTTCAGGTCCTGAAACTCTTTTGCCATTTTAAGCTTTTTCTTGCCACAAAAGTCTTGAATGAATAGGATCTGAAATGTCTTTGCTGATTAACTGGAGCTTCCCAGTCTTAGGGGAATCCACCTTCTCTGACATTTGTGTCCAAATGTTACTGTTTATCTGTGAAAAATATATTTATATTTCTTTCATCTTGTTTTCTAAGCTGTATAGTAAATTTTTCTTGAACAAGTCCTAGGTATAATTCTGTGAGCCTTTTTTTTAGTACATAGGACTATACATTAGTATATAGGGCTATGCTCATTTTCTAAGCATAACATAATGAGGTCATATAGGTTTTCCATTCTGCTCTTAACTTTCCCTAACCAAATCTTAGGCAAGTCTTGAAAAATTAAAAATGTCTGTGATGGTACCTGGTCTGCAGTCAATACCTGCATCTGCTTCTTTGCAGGCTCCTCCAGGAGGCACAGAGAGGGCTTCTCTTCATCCCAGGAGGAAAGCCTACAGCTGAACAGCATTCCACCCACACCCACCCTCACCTCCACAGCTGTGAAGAGTAGGCAGCCCTTGGGGGGCCTGGAAGAGATGGAAGAAGAAGGTGGCTCAGAATCAGAATTTACCCAAGGGTCAGAGCCGAAGGGGGAGAATATGGGTGTCTGATTTCCCATTTTGGTGTCTTGCCTTCTCCATCTTACTGTCTCCATTCTATTGTTCTCTCCTGCAGCACTCCCTCATTCTTGGGTTCTTCTCCAAACTTTTTCCATTTTTTTTAGCTTGACATTTTCTCTTTTTCCCTTTACTCTGAGTTTTTCTCCCATTTAATGCTGGCTACCTTACCTCTTCTTTTTACCCTTTAATTTTATTTACTGTCACTTATCCCACATCGTTCCCAACAGCCAGCCCCTTTCAGGCCCCCAGAGGTCAAGGTTCATGAGTACACAGCATTTCCAGGCTTCACTTCACCCTTCAGATACTGGTCTGGGCAATCGGCTGACTCGGTGAGCTTTTCTCATCATCTACCTACTACAGCTCTGTCACCCACAGTGAGGGGACTCTCCCCTTATCCAGTGCTTCTGTGCCAGTGCTTTTTGGACTTGTTTCCCTGACATGTAAAACTGATACATACGAGTAGAACTGTTGATTAAAGCAGGAGTGGGAACCTAGAGTCCTGCTCTACTTGATGACTGAGAAACTATCAGAGGTCTTTAAAGAGCAGTTTGGAAATCTCTGCTTTTTGCTACTGCCATCAGACTCAGCCTTATGGAAGAGGATGAAGAAGAGTTAGAAATTCAGAATGAATCAGGTGAAGAAGGGCAAGATCCAGACAAGGTGAGTGGACCCAGCATTCTTTTCTCTCTCTAGAACTAGAGGCAGACGGAAGAAAAAGAAACTAGAGTGATTCTCCTCTATCTGTTCTGATGATGCCTTTGTCTTTGAAAATTGCTTAGGACATTTTGAAAGAATCCTAGAATAAAGAAGGGAGGTTTGTAAATTGCTTTGCTAAGACTTTACTTTTATTAAAGAAATAGGGTAAAGAAATTAAAAATACCAAAGTGGACTGGAGTGGCACTAGCCCTCTTGATCTCCAAATAAGTATTTTGTCTCTGAATCTAAAAATTGAAAGGAATCCTAGTGTTAGAGCTGGATGATCATCTCCCCCAGCCTTGAGCTCATTTGCACGTGCACACACAGGCAAATGGGCATCCTGCCTTTCCTCTTGTCTCCTTAGAGGGCTGTCCAGTCCCTATTTCTCCACTCACTCCATTTTCTATCCCAGCCTGACTGCTTCCCCAGGAGGAAATGCTGCCAGTGTAGTAAGAAAAGCATGGAATTTGAGTGAGGTGACCAGAAAGTCCTCAGTTATACCACTTTATCAAGTTAGCTTCTTAATCCCTCTCAAACCCTCATCTTTGAAATGGAGCTTTTATAAAAAATACAAAGTGAAGCTATCTTATAAACTGAAAAGAATTATGTGTCTGCTGCTGTTATTCTTTTGCTCCCTTCTTTGCTCTTTGAGGAGGGAGAAAGGATGGAATAAAGGACCTCCATGGGAATGGAGGTCTCGTGCTCAGAAGGAAAAAACAGACAATGACATCTTCAACCCAGAGACTAGAGAACAAGGTCTCTAATAAAATAGTGTAGTTTTTCCTCAGGTCCCCTCAGGTTCCAAAACTGAACGAATTTAAGGGGCTCAGTTGGCAGGTCAGAGGAGGCACTTCATTTCTTTGATGACTTCAGGAACTCAAGGCCTGAACCTCCTGCCTCCCTGCCTTTTCTAATCTTCCCTCCCTGATTGCTTCAGGGACCTGCCGCAGCCCTCGCACTTGTTACTGGAAGGCTGGAAAAGGAACTCTGTGATTGTTTGCAATGTGATAAATGGGGGTGAACCTGTTTGACTTTTGATCCCATTTTCTCTAGCACTCTTCCCCCAGTGAGCCTGGGCTGGACCTCTTAGAGTCTGCAGAGCTGAACATTGAGGTGAGCATTCCCCAAACAGACTGTGGAAGGCAGTGTAAGAGGCGTTGTGTGTCCTTGGGAGATGCTAGTAGGTTACCCGTGTGTTTATCAAAGAGGTGGAAAGAACGGCCATGCCCATGGCCTGCCCTCTCAGCTGTGTCAGAGCTTTAGAAGTAGCTCTAGGGACGAGGCAGGAGGGAAATTAGAGTAGTCATCTGGAAGGCCTTGCAGTCATCTCTGCCCTGGTCTTTTGTTATGTTTCTGAGTTTGCCTTTCATCTTTCTCATTACAGGATTTCTGACATGCCTCTGCGCCCCTCCCCATTTCCACCCTCCTCCTCAAGGACATGACCACTTGGAAAAGGCAAACAGGAGAAGGAAACAAAAGGAACCATTACTTCTGGCCCTACCCCTGGTCTTTGAGGGAAAGGAGAGGTGGGCTTTGTTTTTCTAACCCAACCTTTTACTGATAATGTTGGGATAGAGAAACCTTAAGCCCAGTTCTTCCTAGTGCACCATGGCTCTGTTGCTCTGTTTGAGCAGAGTGCCTATTTCCTGCTGTGTTTAGAGGGGTGGAGTCTTCACCTTAATATTCAAGAGGGTCACTGCTTCCTTGTGTTTAAGGGAAAGGACCTTATAATAGTTCTCCTGTATTTTTGGAACATCTTTCCTGTCCTCTTTTGTGCCCTGGTGATTGGGTCAATAAATATGTTTGAATCAGCTGGTTCCCAGAGTGTGGCTTGAGACTGTTAAATCGGTGGAGGTCAGGTCTTCACTGGCGTCTTAGGTGGCCTGGCCCAGCCCCATGGCCCATGTGCAGGCGCAGCACTGCATACACCCCAGGTGTTAGTATACTGGCTCTTAAGGATCTGTTGCTGAGTAACTGAGAGACTGGGTAGAGCAGAGGAATTAGGGAGAGACACTGCAGTTTACCTAGTAAGGACAGTTTAGGTTAAAGAGAAAAAGGCAGTGTCCTGATCGCCTGTAGGGTTGACCTGCTTGTCTCACCTACAGTGAGGCCAGGCCAGTCCATACATCTTGGCAGTTTTCACCCAAGGGTTCTTTCCAGGGGTAATTTTGCACCTTCATCCCTAAAGCGCCTGTTATAATTTGAAATTTTATAGAATCTCAATATCTGAGAGTTAAGAGGAAACTTAGAGGTTATTTTAAGTGTCCAATCCTAAAATTCAATATTTGACATCACCTTCGCCTTTATCCTCGCTTTCCCCAGCTAGTTCTCAACAACCCCTGTCAAGTTGTTCTCCAAAACATCTCTCTGATCTCTCTCTCCTCTCATTGCCACCATCGTCTCTCACATAGACTGCCACAAAATAGCCTCTGGAAACCAGCCTCCTTCCCTCTTCTCCCTCACCGTCCATCTCAGATAAAAGCTAGAAGTTGGGTTTGTGAGTCTCCTTTTGGAAAGGCAGCCTGCCAGTGCCCTGTGGGCAGCGAATCCATTCAGAGATCTTTAGCCTGTGTTCAGATGGAACCGCCCCAGGGAGAGGAGCCTTTCTCGGGTCTGGGAACAGAGTGGGGAAACTGAGGTGAAGATTCGGAGGTCACTAAAGATCCAGGAGGGGAAAGGTTCCCCAGTTATTTAAATACCAACCAAGCTGAGAATACTTCACAAGGTCAAAAAAGAAACTTGGAAGATCTATCAATGTGGAATTTTTCATGCAGCCAGACAGCGGTTCAGTGGATTGAATCCCAGCCTTAGAATCTGTGCGTGTTACACCATACTCCCGACATTTTTTTTTTTTATTCTTTACTGAGAGGTTTGGTTCTCAGTCATTTCTTCTTGAGTATGGACTCTGTGATTGCTTGATTAATAGAATATGGTGGAGTGATGTTGTGCCTATTTTCAAGCCCAGATCCTTTTTTTTTTTTTTAATTATTTATTTTTATTTATTTATTTACTTTTGACAGAGAGAGAGAGAGAGAGAGAGAGATACAGAGACAGAGAGAGAACTGAACTGGGGGAACTCCCCAGTTCAGCATATGGTTCCACACGGGCCGGGGCCGGGATTCGATCCTCGGTCCCCGGTGCTGCAAAGTGAGCGCTTAACCCACTGAGCCATCCCGGCTTCTCCAAGCCCAGATCTTAAACTGCCAACTTCCACTTTCTATTTCTTC
>PVKE010048027.1:0-11722 GCA_004027555.1 Craseonycteris thonglongyai | reverse complement strand
TTGGTA
Source organism: Craseonycteris thonglongyai (assembly GCA_004027555.1). NCBI lineage: Eukaryota > Metazoa > Chordata > Mammalia > Chiroptera > Craseonycteridae > Craseonycteris > Craseonycteris thonglongyai. The sequence goes on along the minus strand of PVKE010048027.1, from coordinate 11,716 downwards.
TTAGGGAGATATTAGCTTCATAGAAAGAATTGGGTAGTACTGCCTCCTCTTGAATTTTCTGGAATAGTTTGAGCAGGATGGGCATAAGTTCTTCTTTGAAAGACTGGTAGAACTCATTGGTAAATCCATCTGGTCCAGGCCTTTTGCCTTTGGACAATTTTCGGATAACTGTTTCAAGTTCTGTACTGTTGATCATATTACATATTTTTGACAAAGCATTGAAATCAACTATTTAAAGCAAAAACAGAAACCCAATAAGAACACTGGATAAAAGATTTGAATAGACATTTTGCAAAGGTGGATGGATATCTAACTGACCAATAAGCATATGAAAAAGTGTGAAGTATCATTAGGTATCAGAAAAATGCAAGATAAAGCCAAAATGAATATTATCACACATGCACCAAAATGACTCAAATTAAAGAAGAAATTTTTTTAAAGACTAACAATATCAAATGGTAGAAGTGATGTGAACCAAACTCTCAAACATTGCTGATATGAGTGTAAAATGATACAACCACATTGTAAAATTGTCTATCTCAACTAATGTTAAACATTAACTTGTGGCACAATTTCACTCCTAGTTGTATATATAAAAGTAGTGCTATATCCTCCCCAACCCAGAAAACTTTCACAAGAATTTTCATTGCAGTTTTAAGCATAATAAGCACAGAATGGAAACCATTCAAATTTCCATTAATAGCTGGAAGGAAAAACAAATTGAGGTGTATTCACCAGTGAAATGAGGAAAAAAGAATTATTGGTAGAATCATCAAGACTGATACTCATTGATACTGTTTTGAGTGAAAAAAGTCAGATACAAAAGAAAACATGGAAATGAATATATAGTACATAATTTCACTTATATAGTGCTCAACAATAGACAGAACTAATAAATATATAGAAACCAGAATACTTTTTACTTCTGGGCAGGCAGAAGTAGGGTAGTAGTGGTGGTATACACTAAAAAGGAGCACAGAGGAACATTATGGGGTGTTGGGACACTCAGGCAAGAGTGTGCAATTAGACAATTTATACATGTGCATACACCCTTGTAACCAGACTTCTGCATGGTGATCACAAAGGGACATGCACATGTATAAATTGTCTAACTGCACACATAAGAATAATGCAAATTATGTATTATATTAGGTATGTTATCCATCAAAAAAAAATACTAGTTTCTCACAAGGGCCTATGGTTGTAATTTTTGTAGAGTTAAGTAAAATTGTCTAGATTATAAAAGGGTTAAAGAATGATGAAGCAGTGAGAATTAACTTGCTTTAAATAAATTTGACTGTAAGGAGAAGGAGAAAATTGAGGAGTTAATAAAGATATATCAGCAAGTCAAAGAAAGTTGTTTTTATAATTCCTTTAAACTAGGGAATGTTTTATCAGGGGAGAAGAAACCAGGAGGGGTACAGATGGGAGTGAGGGAGATAAGAAAGTTAATAAGACTAGATGCCTTGGAGTACAAAATGGAAAATAATTAAATTTAAGAAAAAAAAAAAAGGAAGATAGAGCAAAGAAAGAGAGGTAAGGTAAAGAGACTAAGAGACTATGAAGTAGAAGATAATTTGGGACTTCTACTGTACCAGGTCTCCAGCTTTTTAGTAAATAAAATAGGAAGTAAGGACATCTACTAAAAGTCAGAAGGTGGAGAGAAACATACCTGGAGGTAGAGTAGAGGACTGGATGAAGCCAATTAGCTATTTCATTAACTGTGAAATCCCAGGTAAATTACTTTACTTTTTGAGGTTTCTCATCTCAATGATGAGCTATCTTCATAGCTCACAGAGTTGCTATGAAGATTAAATGAGCTAATGTATATAAAGTATCCATATAAGGCAATCAGTACATTCTAGGTCTCATTTCAAAGGACCAGAATTGCTGTAAATTAGACTCCATGAATAGCTTTAAAAACAAATTGAATAATCTGGAGTCAGGATAAAAGACCCCCAGTGGAATATATGAAACCTTGTCACCAGGCACTTCCTTAATATCTGTGGGGGCTAATACAAATAAGGTTCCATACACCTTATATAAATATTTAAAAGTTACAAATCAAGCAAGAAAGCTGTTAAATAAAATATGTTCTACCTACATTTAAAAAATATAGCTTCATAACGTCCTGAATTCCAGGTTCGAAGTTAGATTTCTGATTCCTCGACGATCCACACTGAATCCTGTGATGTAGGAAAGGCCAGACCACCTCAGCATTCCCCTGCTTCTTCTAGCTCTGTCCCACACTCTGACAGGCCTCCACTTGACACGTGTGGATACTCCAGGCTACATAAACAAGTTCCATCTCACCGTTGGCAAATAGCAGCCACTGCATTACCCTGGGGCTTACTTAGGTTTCTGTACTCCAGTGGCATTGTCCTTGCCATGCAAAAGCCCTAGGAGCATGCTCAAAGCCATTTGAGCGCAGAATCCTGGGATACTAAGTATCTGGAACTCGGTACAGAGTAGTTGTGTGGGCTTTGGCTATCTGGGGATGGAAAAATAATTTCCCATCTACCCTTCTGAGTTATTGCCAGAGATTCCTATGATGAAAAACAGGTTAACAAGAGAAAAACAAACAAAATGATTAACACATTTACCTTATATATAAATGGGAGCTACCCAGGGAAAATAACTCAAAAGAAATGACTTAGAACTTCAGCTTATGTAAAGAACAATACATTTGTAAAGAAATGACGAATACCAGAAAACAATGTTTAGCCTTCTAAGGGCAACAAACTATGGAAAGTTGAACATGTGGAAGGAAACTAATGAAGTAAGTTTTGTTTGCAGATTATTCTGGTGCCATCTCTGGGCTAATAAGAGTCTGCCACTAGTAAAAGGAGAATTTCTATTCTGCCTTTACACAGAAGAGAAGGGTAGAGAAGGTTTTTCCTACATTTACTGCTTTTTAATTGCTTCCAGCTATATCTATATCTATCTATCTATCGGTAGATAGATATAGATAGATATAGTCAAAGAGGCATATTTTGAGGTATCATATTCTGCTACTGTTAAGGTAGCAGAATACCTCTTTCGGGTTCTGAGACTCCTCTCTTCATATGGAATGTAGCTAAAAAGGGACCAGAGTGGGCTTCAAAGCATGGGGTCCTGAGCCAGGGGCCTCTTGTACCCAACAGCTAAAGGCAGTATAGCTAGTCACATTTTGGTCAAGGATAATCCACACTCCCTGTTCCCAGCAGTGAACACAGTAGACTCTAATAATATTGATTAGAAAGAGCAAAAGACTCAAGATCAAATAATGCTGAAAACTATAATGAAAATGAAGTCAAACCTATAAATTCTGAGTAAAAGGCTATTTTCCACTTAAAAAGAAAGCCATTTAGCTTTTCGAGTTATTTTGATAGATTGAACATTTACATATGAAGCATTGCATAAAACTGAAAATGATGTATTAATCACATGTCTACTTCTCAAATCAGAATATATAGTAGCCAGAAGTGGCCTCTTAACCAGCTTTTGTGAGCTTTGGCTAAAGAAGAAATTTCATAACCTCTTTATTTGACTTTATAGTTTTTAAAACCAAGCAAGGTTTTATTTAGATATTCATGTTTGTAGATCCATAGCATGTCCTTGAATCCAAATGGAGTTCCTATCATAACAGAAACAAAGGATTTTGATTCTTCAAAATGAATTCTCATCAGTAATGAGGCACTAAACATTCTATTAAATACAATATAGAGAAGATTAATAGGGTTACTTTTAGCTACCACTTACATACTATTAGCAGAAAACACCAAAATCAGGAGGACAATAATAGTTCTTTTAGTCTAATATATCATAACATTCCTGAAAAATTATTTTTTCTCTCCAAATTGGGGCAATAGTTGTATGAAGTGATTACTATGGCAATGGCTTAGCTTTAGGGGAAGGGAAAGGGGTGAGGGGAGAGTAGGGGAGAAAAGGGGAGAGAGGAGAGAAGATGGAGAGGAGGGAGAAAATGAGGGAGAGAGGGGGAATTAGACTATCAAACAAATTTAATAAAAAATATTTTGACTGAAGAGTACAATGTGAGAACTCATAACTAGGAGAGAAAAACACTGAAACAAATTAATTTTAGTACTTATATCAGTCAATATCTGAATATTAAAGTAATGGAAAACTTTGTGAAAGTTGATAAAAGAAGATAAGAATCACAGTAATAGCTTGCATAGGATAGGATGAGGAAATATGTACATATTTCCAAATTATGTAATAAACCTTGCAAAATATAATAGAAAATGCTATGTGAAGTAAGATCAAAGATTACACGTTACAGAATGTATTGTACATTATATATTGCTATATATAGTATTTAATGTTTCTATATTTTAATAGAACCTAAAATATATGAGAAGACAGATTACATAAAAAGATCTATAAGTAGCTTTAAAACATAACTTGCTCAGCTTCTCTAAAAATAAGGTTAGGTAATTTGTGTTATACTATGAAGAGACTTAGAGACCATTTATATCAAAATTTAAAATGCACATACCCTTTAAACCTGAATTTATACTTGCTAGAAATTATCCTATATATCTACTTGTACTTGTGCATAAAGTATATGCAAAACTATTTATTATAGCTTATAAATGAGAAAAATTAGAAATGTGCTAAGTCCCCATCAACCAATGCTGGTTAAATATGTTAATTTATGCCCATAGCATGGAATTATTATGCACCTGTTAAAAAGAATAAGAAAAAATATATAATAAGGAAAATCTGTATATACTAATATGTAATATGTTTGAAATGTGTTAAGTGAAACAAATGTGTATATTTTATATTTATGTTTATGTGTATGTAATATACTATAATTTGAGTTAAAATAATATAATCATAATGATGATGAGAGATTACAGCTACTTCACAGAGACTACCAGAAATACCTGTAGTTGAACAAGTAAAGGGTTTTTGGGTTTTTGCTTTTTGCTGTTTTTGTTTTGTTTTGTTTTTTTTGCTGCAAATGACGTAAGGGAACTGTGAGATGTCTCAGAAAGAGACTGTAAGAAAGTACTTGGCTACTATGGTTGGGTGATTTTCAGGGGGTCCAAGGAAGCAAGGGCAACTATATGATTGGGTATCTTAACAAATTTAGCTATAGAGAGCAGACTCCAGGAGAATAAAACTTAATTGGATGAAATGTAGGCTCCCCACATGGCATTTGCTGGCATGGGTTGGGGTGGGAATATCTTCAATAAATTAGTTACTTTATGAAAGTAGTCGGTCTTGTTAGGCTGCCCTTTTTCTGGCCCTTCGGATCAAGGGAGCAGACTTTTTCTGAGCCTTTTTCTGTCAGTGCTCATTGGTGTTTCCAGGTTGCCAGCTTCTTCAGCACTCATTCTATTGTGCCGCAAAAAGAAAACCCAGGGACCTCACCACCATGTCGTCATTCTTTGGGTCCTGAAGTCCTTAGCTATTATGCTTTCTCATTACCTACCAACATCTTCATATGTTTAATTTATGTGTTATGCCCAGAATGTTTAACTATATTTCAAATTGTACACCTACTCCATCTTTCTGGAAGTGGAAGTTCCCTGGATTTATATTTTTGCACTGTTTATATGTTTTGCTGTATGCATGAATTATCTGGTTAAATAAGGAAATATAGACTAAGATACATACCGTACCTGGCTTTTTCAGAACTGATAATTCTATAATCTCTGTGAAGAAAATAAAGAATGACAGGATATAGAGCAGCTGAAGTAAGTGAAGCTGCTTGGTTGGGTAGTTAGAAAAGCCCTCTCTACCACATTTGGGCTGGGATCAGAAGCCAGTCTAGTGAAGAATGGAAGAAGAGCAGAGGAAGAGTAAATTCTAAAGTCTGAAGAAGAAATAAGATCATCATAATCCAGGAACAGAGAGAATTCTAGTATCAATGGAGTACTAGAGCTGGCTGGTGTCATTTTATTTATTGACATAATGAAAAGAATTAATAAACATTCATAGTGGAACTACAGCTTTTATCAGTTGCAACTATAGTTTGAATACAAATATTATTAAAAGAATTCTCCAAGAATCAATATGCTGTATGGAATTTACAATAAAAAATATTATCTATTTTATGATTATTCACAAAGTTCTGCAACATATTCTTTTTTTATTGTTAACTTTATTGGGGTGACATTGGTTAGTAAAAATTACATAGGTTGTAGGTATAGAATTTTATAGAACATCATCTATATGTTGCATTATGTGTTTACCACCCAGCCTCAGTTTTCTTTCCATCACCATATATGTGGCTCCTCCCATCATCCCCCACTCTGTTTCTCCCTTACCCTCAGGTAACCACTAAACTATTGGCTATATCCATGATGTTTTGTTTCTTTTGCAACATAGTCTATCAGTAAAATTTATTCTAAAATGTTTGTACATATGTATAAATGTGTCTGGGTATATAGAATTCATAGAAAAGTGAAGGCTAGGAATAAATTTAGGAGTCATCAGTATATAAATAGTAGTTAAAACCACATAACTAGATACTATCAGCTAGAAAAATTATGTATGTATTAAAAAATAAAACATTTTCAAGATTAAATCCTGAGCATATGAAATGGAATGTCTAATATAGTAAAAAGAAAACCAGGCAAAAATGTTCTGGAAACCACCTACCAAATTAGTGGTCAAATCAGTTGGACTTGGTTGGCAAAATTGCTCACTTCAACAGGAGTACATTTAGTGGAATGTTGGTGTTGGAAGCCAGATTGTATTAATTTAAAATAGTCATAACATTTCTATTGTCAATCAAGATTTATGAAAAATGTATTTTGAAATTTTTCTTTTAATTATGAGATCTATAAGGTGGATAACTACTTAAACTCATAGGTTTAACTGGTAACTGGAGAAAGAATTCTTTAACCTGGTAATGGGAGTAAGAATTCCTTCTTTTAACCCAACTTCTGCTTGCACTGTTCTGTATTTATTATTTATAACAAAGGTTGCAAACTTATGGTCTTATGACCAGATTTTGCCCTTAGTGTGTTTCATTCAGCCACAGAATGTTGGCTCACACAGAAATTCTGAAACTTTAAAATTTGAAAAGAGGGGAAGCCGGGATGGCTCAGTGGGTTAAGCGCTCACTTTGCAGCGCCAGGGACCAGGGATCGAATCCCGGCCCCGGCCCGTGCGAACCATATGCTGAACTGGGAGCTCCCCCAGTTCAGTTCTCTCTCTGTCTCTGTCTCTATCTCTCTCTCTGTCAAAAATAAAAATAAATAAAAATATATTTAAAAAAATAAAATAAAATAAAATTTGAAAAGAGCCTCTGTCCCCTTAGGGAATACATACCGTATTACTTCTCTGTTCCATCCTGCTTGCCCTTCCCCTCCCTATCATCACTAAGAATCTTTCCACAAGACTGTTATTGAACTCACATTCAGCTGCTCACCACCTACGTGCCAATGATCAGGAGATAAGTGTTGATGGAAAGAAAAGCAGGTTATTTTGTGTGTGTGTGTTTTTGTTTGTTTTTGTTTTTGTTTTTTTTTCCCTAACCCTAACCCTAACCCTAACCTTAACCCTAAAGAAAAGCAGGTTTATTCAAAATGCCAGCATCCTGGGAAGATGGTGGACTGTTGTCTTAAAGGCTGTCTTCCTGTTCCTAACACGGCCAGAAGTTTTTACAGGTATGTAAAAATAGACAGAACAAAGGAAAGGGAGGAGGAGTTAGGGGTTTCCTGGGTGCTGACATCTAGAAAAATGCCTCCTAGAGTCTGGTTGGTTCTGAGATAAGGTTATCTTGGACACAGTCATAGGGGTGATTCATACGTCATCTGGTGGAAAAATTGCAGGCACGTTGCAGTCTGTTTGCTGGCGTCCAGATGTCTAAGGGCAGTTTCTTTCAAGTCAGTGTTCTGGAGATGAACCAGATTAATGAGGTATGCACGTAGCCTTGAGAAAACAAAGTTACTGAATAAGGTAGAAAGGGAAGGAAACATAAAAAAGAATAAAAAATAAAAATAAACTATATTGTTAAATCTTGAAAAATATACCATCACACTTACAAGACCATTATGTTTATTACACATGTCCTAGAAAGCTATAACTATTGAAGTACATACAAATAATGTGATATCTTTGAAGACAATTGGCTTCAAAATAATCTAGAGTGTGCATAGGTGGGGGGGGGAGGGTATGGATTTGGTGGAGGAAGCCAGTTCGCAGTGTGTTTTGAGTATAATAGGAATGAACATTCACAGAGTGCTTATTTCTGTGTGCTGTCTTGTAGATGTTTTCTCGTTTACTGCTTAAACATCCTGTGAAGTCAATATTATAGGTTAAAAAAAAATGATGCTTGAACAAGTTAAATTACTTATCTTGGGTCATAAAACAGGTGATGGTACCTTTTGGGGACAGTAATGTCACTGGAAAAGCCTGATTATAATAGGCGGAAGGAGAGATGACCAGAGACCACAGAGACCAGAGTGTATACCTACCAGCTAAATAAGACCTATAGAAATATGTTTAAAATGTTTGATTTTGTTGCTGCTATTTAAAAACTCAGAACAAAGAATAAAGACTTTTGATTTACATCTTCTCTCAAAGAACCCAAGATTTAGCATCACTGTGCCCTCTCATAGCCAAAGCATTGCTTCCCCCTTTCTGTAAGCCTTGAGCTCTCCCTTTTACCAGAATCCTCTTCACTCATTATTTCAAATCTACAACTTCATTTTGTGCATTGCGGCCAATATGAGTATTTGAGTTCATTTATATGCTAATTACATTTAACTTGGAGTGTTATGATACACTGGTATGGGTCTGATCAGTGAGAAAGGAATAGTCATAGAAACTCAATGTGATTTCTCTACCACATGTTGGAAACTACAGTCCAAACTATTTCTCTAGCAATTAATCCCATACTCTATACCTATTGTGATGGCTCTAGAAGAGTTTTATTATCCTGTGAGTGCTAAATGCCATATGAATGAGTGGTGTGATAATAAATGCTTGATGATTATTTGTGCAATGATTAAGACAAAGAATTTTAAAAATTGGGTTGACATTTTATGAGAGAAGTGAAAGCATTTCAGATGGAAAGAAAATCAAAGGACAACGGCATGAACTTAGAAAAGTGGAAAATAAGTGTAGGGAATGGAAGAGTAGACTAGTATATTTGAAGCTGAGGCTCTTTTATTCAAGTTACCAATTCAGTATTAAATAGAATCACAGTAATGTTAAAAGTAGAAATGAACTTACAGTTCATCTATATTTGAACTCTTCGTTTTACAGACATTAGCCAAGATTTTAAGAAGTTAGGCAATTTGCTTAATGTCACATAGCTAAATGAAAGAATTGAGATTAGATCTTTTGATTTCTAATGTTCTTCCTCCATACTTTCCTTCAACATGGGTTAAACACTATAGGCAAAGAGAGAAAAATATGAGCTGTGGCTCAGTCCTAGATATGTTATTTTTATTGACCTCAAATACCAGTTGTCCTTGTCTTTTCAACATACACTTCCACTTCCACTTCCAATTCTTAATCAAGAATTAATCTACGAAAGTACTAGGGGTATCTGGCAAGCAGAGAAAAGGGTTAAGAGTAGTTGATGTGCCATACCACTTTCTGCCATTATATCATTACATTTGACCTCATGTCTAATTCTGAATTCTTCTAAATTCTACGACTGCAATTTCAGTAACAGGAAGAAACTACACAATCAATTTTCAACCACTTAAAGTGCAAATACAGAGAGGAAACATGTTCTGGCATGCAAGTCTTGGGCTCAGCCTTTATAATAATATCAGAATCTGAAAACAGTAGTCAGTCTCAATGTAGCTTGAGAAAGACTGACAGATTGCCCCTGGCTTTCACTTCACAACTGGTGATGCTTGGTTTTCATCCTGGCATTTGGGACTGGCGATGTAGCATAGTGTTGAGACCATAGGATTTAGATTTGAATCCAGCATCAAACATTTGCCAGCTAAATGATATGGACAATTTATTTAAGCTTTACATGTGTCAGTTCAAATTTATATAAAATGGTGATAAGAATAATTCCTACCATCCTCATTGGGTTGTTGTGAGAATTGAGTACCTTAGTTTTGGTTTTCCCCAGCGCAAACTCTGAAACATGGATTGAGTTCAAGTAGTTTATTTGGGAGAAGACCCCAAGAAGAATAATATGGGTGTAATGAAGTAAGACAGAGGAGGGAATTCTACTGGGGATCCTCCACGAAAGGGTTAGGAAGCATGAAGTGTGTTTCTCCCCATCTCCATTCCTCATTGGCTGGGGGTTGCTCCTGGGGCATTAGCTCTCAGTCATTCTGGCTTACCTTGGGCACGGGTTAAACACACTACTGGACTGGAGAGAGCTCTTACACAAAAAGGAAAGGGCTTAAGGTAAGAAGCATTTTGTTTTTCCAGAAACAGTCCATCAAGGCTATAAGTGACCACTAGAGGGGGGTTGGGGTTGGGGGGGTCACTAACAGCATCTTCTATTAGCATAAGTGTTCAAGTTTGTCTTCCCTGGGCCAGGTGGGAAGAAGAATTGTCTTGGGACACACACACAATACACTAACACTAACGATAGATGATGAGTTAAAAAAAGAAAATCACAAAAAATTCTCATAATGTCTTAAGAAAATTTATGAATTTGAATTTGTGTTGGGCCACATTCAAAGCCATCCTGGGCTGCATGTGGCCCACAGGCCACAGGTTGGATAAGCTTGTTCCATAGTGAGACAATGTGTTCATCATAATAACATATGGAACATAATCAGCACTAACAAATGATATAACTACTAATATTAAAAATATATATACAAAGCATGGAGATGGCAAAGGGAAAATACAAATTCCCAATTAAAAAGAAGAAACATTTTTCTCCAAGGAAATGAAGACTCAAATCAGAAACCTGGAATTCATCCTTCACATTTTCTTCCTACCTCATTTTTCCATCCCATCAATTTAATCACTTTTTTCCATATCCCTTCAGTTTAAGCACATTAACACCCCTTTCTTCTCTTTTCTCCATCCCTGCAACACACTTTAAAACAAGCATTTCACATTTCTTGCTTGAATTGTATCAATTTTCTAACTGGCTTTCCTGCCTTTCTCACTTTCTTGCCTCACCCTGAACCCTACTCAACACATTCAATCAGTACTACCAGAATGCTTTTTCTAAAACCCAACTCTGATGGAGTTAACCTCTACTTCACAACTTCAAATATTTCAATGATTCACAAATTAGTTCTGAGTGAAGTTAAAACTCTTTAGCTTAGCATACAAGATTCTCCAAGATCTAGTCCTGCTTACTTCTCTGATTCCATTTCCCTGTGCCTCCCTCTCAACTCCCGAATTCCAGGTATAAGAAACCATCCACACTTTCTTGTCATTCAGTCCCATTTTCCATGTTCTTCCCCACCTTATTTTGTCTGGAAAACTACTATGACTTATTTAGGAATTCAATTTTTTTTTTTTTTTTTTTTTTTTTTTTTTTTTTTTTTTTTTTTTTTTTTTTTTTTTTTTTTTTTTTTTTTTTTTTTTTTTTTTTTTTTTTTTTTTTTTTTTTTTTTTTTTTTTTTTTTTTTTTTTTTTTTATATTTATAGAGAGTAATTATTTTATCTTTAGTGCATATTTATTTCTATTTTACTCTTGACAGATAGAGAGAGAGACAGAGACAGAGACAGCTAGAGAACCGAACTGTGGGAACTCCCCAGTTCAGCATGTGGGTCCTGCCTGGGCCGGAGCCGGGATTCGATCCTCGGTCCT
>PVKE010048026.1:0-11725 GCA_004027555.1 Craseonycteris thonglongyai | reverse complement strand
GGTGTGCAAAATGCCTCCTGGAATTTTTGGCCTGAAACCTTGACCTTACTTCCCCAGTAAGGTGACTTGCCTGAATGCCCAACATTCCCAGGTTGTTAAAGAAGCTCCAGAGCAGAAAGTGAAAAAACATGGAGTACATTCTTCAGATGAGATGCTATGACTTATGAGTTCACAGGGGACATAGTTTCACTCCACACAGGTGGGTGCAGGGCCATGTGGAGTGTAATTGAACTGGGGGCCTCCTTCATGGGAGGTGAGGATCTTCACCACTCAGCCATATCAGCCATTACCAGTTGCACCACAAGTCAGCAAATGGGTTTACACAGTCAGGAGCCAGGAATCGAACCCCAGACCTCATGACTGCAAGGCAAGCACTCAACTTGTTAAGCTATCCCAGCATCCCAAGTTGTAGTTTTTGGTTTTTTTTAAGATTTATTTTATTTTTCGAGAGAAGGTGTGTGTGTATGTGTGTGTGTGTGCATGCGCACACACATGCATATATGAAAGAGAGAGAAGTGGGGAGGGCCCAGAGCAGTCTCATAGTTGCATATCATTAGCTGTGACATGGTTTCATCCCACACAGGTGGATGTGGGGCTGTGCAGGGCAGGGACTGAACTGGGGGGCCTCCCACATGAGAGGTGAGAACCTTCACTGCCATCCTGGTTGTTACCAGTTGGGCTGCAGTTCAGTATATGGGTTCGCATAGGCCAGGGCTGGGAATGGAACCCCAGACCTTATGATTATGAGATAAGTGCTTAACTGCTGAGCTATCCTGGCATCCCCCGAGCTATTGTTTTTTAAAGTCAGGTTTATTGAGCTAAAATTCACATACAGTAATATGCAGCTTTTTCAAGTTCAGAACTCAACAAGTTTGACAAGTATATTTAGTACTTAAGCCACCACCACAATCAAGATACAAAACATTTCAAATACCCCCAAAAGTTATTTTGTGCCCTTTTGCAGTCAGTCCCCTGAAGCCACTGGCAAACACTCACCTGTGTTCTGTCACTATAATCTCGCCTTTTCCAGGATGGTGTGCTATAAATGAAATCATACCATTTGTAGCCTTTTGTGGCTGGCTTCTTTCACTTAGTATAATACTTTTTGAGATTCATCCGTGAGGTTGTATGTGTCAATAGTTGGTTCTTTTCTGTTGCTGAATGGTACTCTGTGACATGGATGTCCCACAGCTTGTTGGTCTGCTTTTCAGTTATGTAATGAGCATTTGGGTTATTTTTGTCTGTTATGAATAAAGCTGAATGAACATTTGCATACTGGTCTTTGTGGACATATGCTTTTATTCCTTTTGGATGAATATGTGATGTTAACTCTCTTTTGTTCACTGATATATCCTTAGTGCTCAGCTCATTTCTTTTTTTTTTTTTTATGATTTATTTTATTGTTTGAGAGAAAGCAAAAGAGACAGAGAGAAGGAAGGAGGGCCCAGAGCAGTCTCCATAGTTGCACGTCATTAGTTCTTGACATAATTTCATTCCACACAGGTGGATGTGGGGTGAGAACCTTCACCACCATTCTGATGGTTACCAGTTATGTGCCACTGTTCAGCAAGTGTGTTTGCACAGGCCTGAGTTGGGATTTGATCCCCAGACCTCGCAGTTGCAAGGCAAGTGCTCAACCTATTGAGCTATTCTGGTATCCCCATTAGCTCATTTCTTGGCACATAGTAAGATCTCAATAAATATTTGTCAAATGAATGAACATAGAAGTAGCATACTCAAAGTTATGACCAATTTTCTTGCCCGGAGGACTCAAAGAAAAGCTGAGACTTAAAGTACCTGTACACTACATAGATGTTTATAGAAATCTTATCTGAATAACTTCTGGAACAACATCTATTTCCGTTATGGAATTCATGGAACAGCACTCATCTATTTCATCAACTAAGCCCCAGACCTCAGCAGGCTCATATTTACTGCATAGAGGTATAGGGATTTTTAATGCACTACCCTTTATAGCACTCATGCTTTGGTTTGCTTGTTTGATTTAAATTCTGATTTATCTCTCCACCACTTGATTTCTTTCAGGTCCTAGGCCTGGGGACTCATGCTGATTTCCACGACACATTATCAACAGTCACAGGAATGACACTATTCAAACAAATTCACGTCCTCCTCCCTCCTCCTGGACAGTATGATTTCTCACTGTCTAATGGAATTCCATGGATAGCCAACCTATCCTAGGAGTCTCTGAACTTTTAAGTGAGGTGACTCATCCTTGAGTGCTTTGTGTAATGACACATTTTCTCACAGATATTGTTATTATTTGAGTTTCCCCCAGCTAAACCAGTGATACTGTGGATTTATATCACAAATAATAACAAAGCCTCCACTCACCCCTGCCTTTGTCTATAGTGGTTCTAGAGGCCCCACTGGTGTCTCACATATGCCTCTGAACAAGTTTGCTCAGGAACCCCTGTCTCTGTACACCACTCCTCACTGGAAACCGTATTTGTTCTAGTGTTTACCACTGAGGACCATCATTAAAGCCTGGAAACTTGAGCAACTATCTGAAGCACTAAACATGGAGAATGCCCCTCAGATTTTTAAGGTGGCTTTTATTAGAGGAATCCATCTCATAGCAATGTGGTTTGTGTGCCACTGGGTTCCCAATTTAAGTGTCGTAAGTTCGTTAGTTTTTTTTCTTCCAGCCCTTTTGTGAATCAGTCCCCCAGAAAGCACTTACTGAGAACCTATGAGGCAACAGGCACTATTGCAGGGTCTGGGACAGAGAAATAATAAAACAAACAACAACAACAACAAAACAGGCAACATCTTAATGTCAGGTGTCTCATAGACATTTAGCCTCGTTGCCAATCCCAGCCGTAGCTACTGTGAACAGTTTCACACAGGCTTCAATCCATTTTACTCACCCAGGTGTACCGGTAGGTTAGAATTTGCCAATGAGAAGGACCTACATGTATTTGGAAAGGAAGAAGTTGGAAGAGGTTATTGTTCTTATGAAGTTATGGAAGCCAGATGTAACAGAATGCATGTCCTCTTCCTTTATTCCCAGATAACTTTTGAGAACCAGCCATTTTAGTGCTTTGCTCAAGGCTGAGATCTTCAGTGACTATTTCCCTGACCTTCCAGCTTCAGTCTTCTTGACTTCCACTCTCCTACTTCCTTCCACATTTGTGCAAGCTCTGATTCCTATACTCAACCCCTTTATTTCTGTATTGCTTAGAGGAGCCCTTCCAACATAAAGTGCCTGCACCAAAACTTCTTGGGCTCTGCTTTCGAAAGGGAAGCCAAATGAAGACAGACACTGTCCTGAAGAAGGAAGAGACAATGAATTAACAAGACAATTAATATGCAGCCTGAGAAGGGCAGCCAGTTTAGACAGAGGTCTCAGAAAAAGATGATTTAAGGAGGTGATACTTAAATGGAGACCTGGAGGATGAGAAGATATCATCCAAGAAAGTGTATTCAGGACAGAAGGAACAGCAAATATAAAAGCACTAGAGTTAGAGAGGGCCTGATTAAGAATGAGGAAGAAGGCCCTCGGTTGAAACAAACAGGGCAAAGGGCAGGATGAGGTGGGAGAAGCAGGCAGAGGCTGCATAGATAGGATTCTGTAGTTTCTCTGGAGAGGAGTTTTATTTACTACTACATGGAGAGGAAAGCTGTACAAGGTTTATATGCAGAGGAGTGGCATGATCTAATTCATGATTTGAAAATATTTATCTGCCTGCTATGTGACAAATGGAATCTGGAAAGGAGTCAGCACGAGAATGACATATCATTTCTCACCAGGACCCAGATACGAGTTCAGACGTAGAGTGCCCATAATCATGGGCTTGTAGTCATTATCACACCTCCTTCTCAAGTCTAGAGATCTCCTTCTGGCTCAAGGTCCTTAGATCTGGCCTCTTCTTCCCTGGCTCACCCTTCTTGTAGGGGCTGTACCCTCTTGAGGTTCCTTAGTTCCTCAAACACAATAACTTCTGAGGGGCTTGTCCCTGAAGCCCTCCAGACACTCCAAGGCCATCTGAGCACTAACTCGGGTGCTTCTGGCACCCCACCATCCGATCAGGAGCACTCAAGTTAAAGGTGTCCATGTGAGTAAAAACTGGTCCGGCCTAGTTAAAAGAAACAAATGAGAAAAGCAGACATCTATGTTCAACAGAGCTGTCACTTCTCAGACACTCTAACCATTTTGGTGAAAGGAGATGTGAGAAAATGATTTGGAGATTGTTAATTGTACAGAATCACAGAAAATATGATGGGACCAAAACATCTCTGGAGAGAGACTCAAAATGGAGTTTTCTATTCTGAGACAAGAAACAAAATGAGGGTGGAGGGAGCTGGCTTTCAGGAGACAGCCTCTATTTCCATAATTATGGGCAATTGCATAAGTTACTTAGAAAACACGATAGTCATAAAGCTGGACTGTTTTTAGACCAAGCCATAATTTAGACGTGGGAAGCGGTTTCACATCTTTGTACCATCGCCACAACATGCGCTGTGTTTCAATCTATCAGGAGCTCAAATTTGATCAGCTTTTTTTTTCTTTTTTAAGGAAATGTGCAGCAAATTGCTTTCCCTAATTAAGGTAGATGAAGACATAAGCACGCATACTACTTACCACTCTGGGATAAAATTGACTTTCAAATGATATTTAATGGACCAGCCTGATGGTAATGTCTGAAGTTCCAGGCAGGAGGCCTGGATTTGATTCTTTTACTGCAGGCAAAAAAGAGGAGTGTGTGTGTGTGTGTGTGTGCGTGTGCGCGCGCGCACGCGCGCGTGCACGTGTACACACATGCACGCGCACTTGTTCACGTCTTGCGTGTTTACAGTGGTAACAGGTGGGAGGCAAAAAGTGAGGATGCTTTCTCAAGAAATCTTTCATCCTCCTAAAAACTTGTAACCCGTGTCTTTCTAAAGAAAGGCAAGAAAACGAAAATCAAATGAAATGGTG
This sequence comes from Craseonycteris thonglongyai, assembly GCA_004027555.1. Classification (NCBI taxonomy): domain Eukaryota; kingdom Metazoa; phylum Chordata; class Mammalia; order Chiroptera; family Craseonycteridae; genus Craseonycteris; species Craseonycteris thonglongyai. The sequence continues at coordinate 6,783 of PVKE010048026.1, read as the reverse complement.
GGGGTGCCTATTGACAAGGAGTGGAATAGAGAGGTTTTATTTTGAGTATTTTCAGCCCTTTATGTAAGGATTTTCTTAGATTTTACTAAAATTTAAAACAACTAGGATTTACCTCTCCTATAAGGGGAAGTTCAATATAATGATAATAATAAGAAAAAATAAGAAGAAAAATTGCTACAGTATTAATGTACTAGAATTTGATGCCTTGGTTACTGTAGACCAACTGTGTAGATAACAACCAAACCCTGTGCTTGCCTACATTTCACTGACAGCACATCCTCTGTGCTTCCACCTCCACCTTGCTCATTTGAAAGTGTGCCCAGTATTAGGTTTTAATTTATCTTTGCTTTGCCAACCATTGTGTCCTTGCTCAAAACCTATAAATCCTTCTGATCAAGTATGCAAGGATCTAAGCTTAATTAGGAAAAAATCTACAATAAATAAAAAATTTTAAATACAATGATTATTTTGGAACAAGCCATCAGAAAGTAATTGCTTACCATCTGTCTTATGTTCACAATTATTAAATGGAAAACAGCAATAACCAAAGTGGGAGTGTCTATGTTATAGGTATGCATCCTTGAATGGGAGCCCTCTCTACTCGAAAGCTCAGCTAACATTATGAAAACCACCCTCCAAGCACTAAAGGGAGTGCATGGGAAGGGAGAAAGGGTCATTGGGAATGACAATGTGCCAAGGTTGGGCACTAATGCTGTCATTAAATTTGCCTGGATTTCTTATATAATACTCATTAAACTCAGCCAAATTTCCACCTTTAAATTACTTTTATATCCGTTGAATGCAGGCTGTTCATATTTAGTCCATTTCTTCAGTTTGCCTTTGCAATTAAAAAAATTCTTTTTGGTTCCAATAAAGCACTGTATGAAAGGCTGGAGACAATGGTTACATTAAGGCAGAATGTAGCCATCCTTGTCAATGGCATTCTTTGTGGGCCTGGGAATGGAGAAAGCAGTGGAGCTCCAGTAGAGAATAATATAAATTTTCCATTGACAAAAGGATACTTATGTGAACAGAAACAATCATCACTAAAGGCCCTCTCCCAGGGGCAGCACCAGAGGAGACCTCAAGAGATTTCAATGCATATCCATAGCGAGGAAACGTGATTTGTGGATTCACACATTATAAAAGCTACTTCTGTTGATTTTCTGTAAATGTCATGTGAAATAAATTGCTCTATAGCTTGAAAATTGTTTTGCAAGTAAGAAATGTTTAGAATGGCATTTTCCTTTAGAGGAATGAATTTATACTGAACTAAAAGCTTTGAACAGCTTTTTTTTATTTGTTTATTTTTTTTTACATGAAGCAAATGCAGTTTTGCAGACCTCTATAATACATACTGCATATGTTGTGCTGTCTGTGTTGAAACATGATGGAAGTGGCAAAGTTTATGGCCCATAAGTACAGGAATTGCTTACATGTTGTAATATGGCCAACACTTTTTCCTACGTTTTAGTATATGTGATCATTTTTCTTTGTTTTCTAGCTATAGTCACTATCCTAAAAGCCTATTTCTTATTGCTACAATAATTTGTGGTCATTTTCTACAAATCCAAAAATCAGCATGCATCTATTTGGCTTCATTGTTGCAGCCACAGATAATGAATTTTGTGTCACGATCTTTTATGGCTCTACTTCTTATGCTCTGCAGTGCTTAAGACCCAGGCTACTTTTCTCAGTTCTGGTAACCCTCCCAAAATAAGCTCTGAGAAAGGACTTAGGTTTTGGCAGTTTATTTGGGAGGTGATCCCAGGAAGCACAGTTGAGAGGGTGAAGAAAGGGACATAAGAAAGGGAAAGAAGACAAGAACAGGGTGCTTTAATGAATGGGCTTCTGCTCTGGACAGCTGGAACTCAATCCTACTGGGGACCCTCTGAGGAATCTTTGTAGAGCATGCCTCAGAATTGTCCCACCTAAGGACAGGGAAGCTTGGATATTTAGGCACCAAGCCTACTTCTTATTCATTGAGGGTTGCTGCTGGGACTCATATCTGCCAGCATTTCTGGGCTTCCCTGCTAAGCTGTGAATAAACTGTGGAGGTACCTGAGGAGGCCTTTGGGCAGAGAAACCAAGGAAGCCCAGCACTCCAGACAGGAACCTGCTGATGTGCACAGGAACTCAGAGGCAATTGCAGGCAATCTCAGAGCTCGGGTTCGTGGAAATATGAGGCAGGATGTCAAGAGTACCTACTACAATCACCACTACTCATTGAGCATTTACTGTGTTCCAGGCACTATTGTCTGTACATATGTTAACAAATTTACTAAAAAGAATATTTTAGTACCATACCTCAAAGCACCTTTGATGCGGTTACTTACACAACCCAATAGCTTCCTAGCCAGCAATTCAGTAGTGTCATCATCAACAGAGAAAGCAAGTACTCAAGTCACAATAAACTGGTCAAAATTACCCAAGTCACTTTTCCAAAACATACATCAAGTCATTTCCTTTGAATAGTGAGGAAGACATAGTCACCAGAGACTCCTAAAACATAACCTTGCCGTTTCTGATGGTTTCTAAACTTTTTCTGAAACTTTAAAAATTCCATTATCTCTCTACTTTGATTACCCTTAGAAAAAAAATACAAAAATATTTCTTAAAAGCAAGCTCTTCAAGAAGGACGTATTCTCCCCCCCCCCCCGCCCCCCCTCCCCGGAGACAATAAAATGTACCTTTGCACAGCATCGTCATTGTTATATAACATTTTGTCAGGGACACTCAGTGCTTTCTATCAATAGTTTCCCATCTCACATTTCAGTGGTGTTGACAGGAAAACCAATCCAAGTTTTTCGGGAATTTGTGTTTGTCTTTTATCATCATTCATGCCACTATATAAAGTGACAGCCCCAATGGCACAGTGGTATTTATCATTTCCTCTGCTGGGTACACTGTAGAAACTGAAATTGGGTAGAACTTTCTAGGTGGCAGTAAATCCCAATAGTAGATCAATAGGTATAGAGCCAGGCACCCCTTAGCAACTCTTGTGGGCTTACTTATGCATGTATGAAGGCCCTAAACCTCAAAGGCAGTTAGGAATAAAGTTGCATCAAAGCTATCTGCTTACCATGATGGACTAAACAAAGAGTTAAGAGAGAAATTATTTTCCAAGTGCCCTTTCTCAAAGTCTGTTGGTGGGGGGAATCCATGTTGGCCAAGAGAGAAGGCACTAACACTCTGTTAGTGTTTTGTTTTCATATTAATTATGCTAGTTTTATGCTGGTCTGATGTAGGCCCAACACATAATTCAATCGTATTTTTTTCTAAAATGAATGTGCAAAATGGATAGAACTCTTGACCTATATCAATTGCCATCTAACACCTTACTTTCTGGCAATGGGCTCCTAATTTGAAAATTCAAAAAGGAAACTAGAAAAATCAGGAAGTATTTACCGCCTTCAAACAGTATTGGCTAGCGACTATATGTGGCTAGTACCCTGGAACATGGCGTCAACCTGTCCTTTTTTTTCTTTTAAGATTTATTTTATTGTTTTTGACAGAGACAGAAAGAGACAGAGACAGAGAGACAGAGAGAAGGAGGAGGGCCCAGAGCAGTCTCCACAGTTTTATGTCATCAGTTATCAACATGGTTTCGTTCCACACAGGTGGATGGGGGCCCTGCAGAGTGGGAACTGGGCTGGGGGCTTCCCACATGGGAAGCACTGCCCAGTTCAGCATATGGGTCTACATGGGATTCGATCCTCAGTCCCTGGGGCTGCAAAGCAAGTGCTTAACCCACTGAGCCATCTCCGCTTCCCCAACCTGTTCTTAACATGGCTGCTTTGAGGCATACTGACCAGGTTGAGGTAGGTCAGCTTACTTAACCATTCAGTCTTCACCAAAACACACCAGTTACTTGTGAAGGAACCTATGCTCCTGGCCACCTGTGGAGTGCAAACACGAACTTTTTTTTTAATTCATGACTCTCCCAGAAACAACAACATGGCACCTTCAGCTCTTGGTTAGATATTTCAATTCCACCAACAGGAGCAATAACCCTCTGAGAGTCTGCAGAGCAGAGACTGCTTCCCTTTGTTTTGTTGTGTGGGGACTTTCCCAGCAGAAATGGCCAGATCATGTCATAGGTGGAGAATACAGAGGAACCATCAAAGCAACACTTGGTTCATCCAAGTGGCTATAGATCCTTATGAAGCCCTAAGGAAACAGCCCAGGCAGGAGGGCAGCATGCTCACGTTTCCCAGGAACAGGCATTGTCCTGGACACACAGGCAGGCACCCCAGTCTCTGTCCAGACAGTTTGGAGGGTCTGTTCGAACTCCCTGTCCTCCTGAGGCTTCTATGCAGGCTTTCATCAGAGCTCACTCTCTGCTGGCAGATTAGATGTGCTGTGCAGATCCTCCAAGAAAAGACCATTGGGACAGAGAGGAACTTTCAAAATCCCCCAGAAGAGCACCCTGGGGACAGGCATGGTCGGTCCTATCTGCACAAATCAGGTGGTACAGATGCTGCCAATGCCCTGAACACATGCTGACTGCACTCTCCTCTACACACCCAAGTTGGTGACCATTAATCTGTATGTGAGGACTTTTGCTTTTTTAATAACAAAACTATAATTTAGAACTATCTAGACTTACTCCAAAATTGTAGCTATTGAGTCACAGAGAGTCCACAGAATTTCCAAATATCCCAACACCCCGTTTCCCCTATTGCTAACCATTAGTGTGGCACATTTGGGTAGTTACAATGAATAAACCAATACTGATCCACTATTATTAAGTATCTATACTTTGTATTTCCTTGGTTTTTACCCAATGACCTCTTTCTGTTCCAGGACCTTATCCAGATAGCACATTCCATTAAGTCATCATGATTTCTTAGGCTCCTCTTGACTGACAATGTCTCAGGCTTTCCTTGTTTTTAATGCCTTTGATGGTTTTAAGGAGTATTGGTCAAGTATTTTGTAGAATATCCCTCAACTGGGGCCTATCTGATGTTTTTCTCTGAGGTTATGGTTTGAGAGGAGAAAGACCACAAAGGGAACATGTCATTCTCATCACATCATATCCAGGGTGCCTGCTGTCCAAATGATATATCACTGTTGATGTTGACCTGGATCACCAGGCTGTCAGGTCTCTCCACTGTAACGCTACTCTTTCCTTTCTTTCCATCACTGCACTCTTTGGAAAGAAGTTATTATGTGCGACCCACACTTACGATGTGGGAAAAAGTTATGCACCACATCTTTATGGGTGAAGTATCTATATAAATTATTTGAAACTCTTCTGCACTGGAGATTCATCTTTTCTCCTCCATTTATTTATTTATTCAATAACTTATTTATATCAGTATGGACTCATGGGTATTTATTTTACATGTTTGCTACTAATCCAATACTACTTTATTTATTACTGAAACGTTTCTAGGCTTGGCCATTGGGAAATCTTTCAGTTGATTCCTGTGTCCCTTAGACATACTCTCATAATTAGAATTTTTTTGTTGGGGTGGGGGGCATTTTCTTACTTTTCTGGCACTGCAAGGTGCTCTAGGCTCATCTTGTATATTTCCTGCCCTAATCCTAGAACTGACCATTTGCTCTACAATTTTTTTTTGTTTTGTTTTTTGTTTTTTGGAGTATTGCATTAGAAACTAAGATCTTGGCACTAGGTATGCTTTTGCTACTGAGGAGTCATTGCTTCGAGCCCCTCTCAGCTGACAAAGCAAGGAAATATGTATGCTAACTTGTATATATACATGTGACGATGAATATTTATATATGTAACATCTGTATTAATATTAAGATTAACAGGAGTTCAAACCTATGTCTCCAACTCTAATCCATTATGATATGGTTGATTCTAGGTTCCTTCCCTTGCTTACCTGAAATTTCCCACTCCAACTGAGAAACGAAGCTCTGACCATCTACCCAACATTCGCTAAATTGTTCAATTCCATTATGCACATATACCAGAATCAGAATTGTTAATCTGGACCCCAACTGGGTACAGTGCTTCTGTGCATTTCCTTTTGCCTTTCGCCTTATTAGAGAATCCAATCATTTCCTAAATTACTTACGTCAGCACCTCCTCTTTTGTTCCCCTTCAGTGAGGTTGTTTCATACATTTGTAATACAGTTAAATTCTTTTTATCACAGCATGCATTCTACTTTGGGATCCCTTCCTGGGGACCTTTTTTCCTTCAACAGTGAGAAAGCAGACTCCCATTATCCTCACTATAGTTACTCATTTGCTTAAACCTAGAATGCCCAAATAATTTCAGATTGCTAACCCTTAGCATTGTACAAAGCAAGCTTATTTAGTAAGGTTTAATATTTGTTTGCAGTTGTTTAGGTAAAATTTACATACAATAAACTGCACAGACACTAAGTATACAATACAATAAAGGTTTAACAAATACATGCACCTGCGTAACCCATACCCACATTCAGATACAAATTATTTTCATCACCCTGGAAAATTCTTCATGTTCCTTCATAGTCAATTCCCCCTCCAATAGTAACTCCATGCTGATATTTTTCATCATAGATTTATTTGTTCCAGAAATTCATACAAATGGAATCATACATTATGTGATTGTCTGTGTCTGGCTTCTCTCACTCAGAACAGTGTCTGCAAGATTCATCCATGCTGTTCTTTAGCCTTTGAATTAATTTAATAGTTTTTTAGAAATGGAGTCAGGCCATTCCTTGTGTTGGTAAATGTTTAACGACCATTCTTTGAATGAAAAAATAAATAAATAAAGCCCTGAGTTATACATGTGCTAATTTTTGTAGAGTAAATACACTTACCAT
>PVKE010048025.1:0-11725 GCA_004027555.1 Craseonycteris thonglongyai | reverse complement strand
TAGGTCTCTGTGTCTTTGTTACTTTCAGTTTTATATTTCACCTATAAGTGAGGTCATATGTTTCCTGATTCAAGTTCTTAAAGTGCTCTCTGAACCCAAGATCCATAAGTTTAGTACCAATGCCTTCTTCTATGCACTTACTTGTTTGGGGTCTTATGTAGAGGTCTTTAATCAACTTTGAGTTAATTTTGGTATATGGTGACAGTTCACAGTCCAGATTCATTCTTTTGCATGTGGTGTTCCAATTTTCCCAGCACCATTTACTAAGGAGACTTTCTTTTCTCCATTGTATATTTTTTGCTTCTTTATCAAAAATTATCTGTCCATTTATTTGTGGGTTTATTTCTGGGTATTTTCTTTTGTTCCATTGGTCTGTATGTCTGATATTCTGCCAGTACCAAGCTGTTTTGATTACTGATGCTTTGTAGTATAAAGTGAAATTAGAAAGAACAATGCCTCCAGTCTTATTCTTTTTTCAGAGATTAGCTTTTGCGATCCCGGGTCTTCTATGGTTCCATATGAATCTGATAATCATTTTTATCTATTTCTCCAAAAAAATGTCTAAGCAGTTTTGATAGGAATTGCATTAAATCTGAACATTGCTTTGGGTATTAAGGCCATTTTAATTATGTTAATTTTTCCAATTCATGAACACGAAATATCTTTCCATTTCTTTGTAGCTTCTTTAATTTCTTTTAATAGTGTCTTATGGTTTTCCATGTATAAGTCGGCCACGTTCTTTGTTAAAGTTTATTTCTAAGTATTTTATTCTTTTTGTTTTGATAACAAAAGGTATTGTTTTGATCACAAAAGGTATTGTTTTTCTTATTTCTTTTTCTGAAGTTTTGTTGTTTGTATATAAAAATGCTATGGATTTTTGTACATTGATTTTTATATCCTGCAACTTTACTGTATTCATTTATTATTTTTAATAGATTTCTGGTGGAGTCTTTAGGGTTTTCTATATTAAGGTTCATGTCATCTGCAAAACGGGACAATTTAACTTTTTCACTCCCAATGTGGATACCTTTTATTTATTTCTTCCGCCTAATGGCTCTGTCAAGAACTTCCAGCACTATGTTGAATAGCAGTAGTGATGGGGACATCCCTGTCATGTTCCTGATTTTAGAAGAAAAGGTTTCAGTTTTTCCAATTTAATATAACATTTGCTGAGGGGTTCATATATGGTCTTTATTATGTTGATGTACTTTCTTTCTGTACTCAGTTTATTAAGTGTTTTGCTCATAAATAGATGTTGTATCTTATCAAAGTTTTCTCTGCATTAATTGATAGAACCACATGGTGTTTATCTTTTATTTTGTTTATGTGGTGTATCACAGTGATTGATTGGAGTCTGTTGAACCATCCTTGTGCCCCTGAAATGAATCCCACTTGATCATGATGTATAATTTTTTAATGCATTGTTGTATTCTATTTGCTAGTATTTTTTTTAGGATTTTTGCATTGGTGTTCATCAGAGATGTTGGTCTATAATCTTCTTTTTCATGAAGTCCTTGCCAGGCTTTGGTATTAAGGTAATATTGGCCTCATAGAATGAGTTGGGAAGTTGCTTCTTCAATTTTTTGGAAAAGTTTGAGGAGGATAGATGTTATTTTCTCTTTGAATTCCTGGTAAAACTCATTAGTGAGACCATTTGATCATGGACTCTTGCTTTTGGGGAGCTTTTGGATAATAGTTTCAATTTCCTTACTGTTGATTGGTCTGTTTAGGTTATTCAGTTCTTCTTGATTCAGTCAAGTTAGATTATATGTTTCTAAAAACTTTTGTCCATTTCTTCCAGGTTAAAACATTTGGTGGCATATAGGCCTTCATAGTATTTTTAATGACCCTTTGTATTTCTGTGGTATCAGTTGTAATTTCCCCTTTCATTTCTAATTTTGGATTATTTGTGTGTTTTCTCTTTTTCTTTTGGTGAACTTAGCCAGAGGTTTGTCAATTTTATTAATTTTTTTCTTAGCACCAGCTCTTTCTTGCATTAATTGTTTTTATTGTCTTCCTATTCTCTATTTCATTTAGTTACTCTTTAATTTTCATTAGTTCCTTTCTTCTGCTGGCTTTGTGTATTTTTTGTTCTTTGGCTAGTTCTTTAAGATGTGCTATGAGGTTATGTACTTCTGATTTTTCTTGTTTCTTGAGGTAAGCCTGTGGTAATATAAATTTCCTTCTTATTATTGCTTTTGCTGCATCCCAGTAATTCTGGTATGTTGTGTTTTCATTGTCATTTATTTCTATGTATGTTTTAATCTCTTCTTTGATCCAGTCATTTTTTAATAACATGTTGCTTAATCTGCATGTATATGTGTTTTTTTCCTGCTTTCTTTTTGTAGATGATCTCCAATGTCAAAGCTTTGTGATCAGAGAATACATTTGGCATGATTTCAATCTTCTGAAATTTGCTGAGGCTAGCTTTGTGTCCCATTATGTGGATTATCCTTGAGAATGTTCCATGTGCACCAGGAAAAAATATATAGTCATGTGTTGTAGGATAAAGTATCCTGTACATGTCATCTATGTCCAATTACTGTACTGTATCATTTAAAGCTGATATTTTCTTATTGATTTTCTATGTGGATGATCTGTTTATGGCTGTCAATGGGGTGTTTAAGTCCCCTATTATAATTGTGCTTTTGTCTTTTTTTTTTAGATGTTAGCAGTTGTTTTATAAATTTTGGTGCTTCTTGGTTGGGGAGATTAATAAGTATGATATCTTCTTGTTGTATTGTCCCCTTTATCATTATGAAATGTCCATCTTTGTCTCTTATTATCTTTTTGATCCTGAAGTCTGCTTCATCAGATATAAGTATGGCTACACCTGTTTTTCTCTGGATGCCATTTGCTTGGATTATTTTTTCCCATCTTTTCACTTTGAATCTGTGATTGTCCTTGTGGCTGAGGTATGTCTCTTGTAGGGAGCATAAAGTTGGTTTTGGTTTTGGTTTTTTATTGTTAAATTTATTGGGGTGACAATGGTTGGTAACATTTAGATATTTTTCAGCTGTACAAATCTATGTTACATCACCTATGTATTGCATTATGTGCTCACCACCCAGAATCAGCTCTCCTTCAATCATCATATATCTGGTGCCCACTCCCAACTCCCTTTTCCTACTCTCCCTCCACAATCCCCCCTTACCCTCAGGTAACCACCAAACTATTGAGTGTGTCCATAAGTTTTTGTTTCTTTGTTACTTTCAGTTTTATATTCCACCTATAAGTGAGGTCATACGTTTCCTGAGTCTCTCAGTCTGACTTATTTTGCTTAATAAGATAATTTCAAGGTCCATCCATGTTGTCACAAATAACTGTATTTCATCTTTTCTTATCGCTGAGTAGTATTCCATTGTGTAAATGTGCCACAACTTCTTTATCCAGTCATCTATCAAAGGGCACTCTGGTTGTTTCCTTGACCTGGCCACTGTAAACAGTGCTGTATAAAAAAAAATTAGGAATGGATTTTTGTTCTTTAATTCATTTTGCTACTCTGTGTCATTTTATTGGTGAGTTCAGGCCATTTACATTTAGGGTGATGATTGATATACGAAGATTTCCTATAGTCATTTTATATTTTGTTTTCTGGTAGCTCTTTGTTTTGATTGCTTCTTTGCTTTTTTATTCCTATCAGTTATTTCAGTTTCATGGTGTTTATGAATGTTTTCTCTGTTTTCTCTTTTTATTGTTATGTGTCCCAGTTCCAAGTTCTTTTACCATCAACTTTATATAAGAGAGTTTCATATATGCAATGGCTCCTTGTCTTTTTCTTTTTTTAAGATTTATTTTTTTATTGATTTTTGACAGAGAGAAACAGTGACAGAGAGAGACAGAGAGAAGAGGGAGGGCCCAGAGCAGTCTCCATAGTTGAGCACTAGTTTTCCATATAGTTTCACTCCACAGATGGGCGCAGGGCTGCGCAGGGCAGGAACTGGGCCAGGAGCCTCTCACATAGGGGGCAAGAACTGAACTGGGGGCAAGCCCCAGTTTAGCATATGGGTCCACATGGGCTGGGGCCGGGATTCGATCCTTGGTCCCAGGGACTTCAAAGTGAGTGCTTAACCTGCTGTGCTATCCCAGCTTTCCCTCCTTTTCTTAAGGATGTTTCTTATCTCCATTCTCTTCAGAAATTAAAACTTTCATTACTTTCTCTTTTATGTTTTTGTTGTTTCAGTTTATCCTTATTTATTTTTCCTCTTTGTTTCAGGTCCAATTGCCTCCTTCCATATTTCTTAAAATGCTAACCTTATACTGGAGGATTCCTTCAGTTTTTGTATGTCTGAAAAGGTCTTTATTCCTCCTTCATATCTAAAGGATAACTTTGCTGGGTACACAATTCTTGGCTGTCAATTTTTCTCCTTTAATATTTTGAATATTTTGTTCCATTCCCTTCTGGCTTATAGAATTTCTGTTGAGAAATCTGATGATAGTCTGATGAGCTTTCCTTTATAGGTCATGGTGTTCTTTTTTCTGGCTGCCTTGAAGATTCTTTCTTTGTCTTTGACCTTTGATATCTTCAGTATAGTGTGCCTTGGAGAGGGTCTGTTAAGATTCAAGTAGATTGGGAAAGTTCTCATCTACTATTTGTCTGAGTAAATTCTCTGTGCTTGTCCCTTCCTCTGCTCTCTCCAGGATACCTATTATTCTTCTATTATTCTTTCTAATGGAGACAGATAGTTCTTGTAGACATCTTTCATTTCTTTTAGCTCTTAGGTCTCTCTCTTCTTCCTTCTATGACATTTCCAAATTTCTGTGTTCAATTTCACTAATTCTTTCCTCCATCTGGTCAGTCCTGCTTCCTATGCTAGTAGTTCATTTTTCATTTATTTTATTGTCTTGTTTATCTCCAGAATTTCTATTTGATTCTTTTTTATAGATTTAGTTTCCTTTCTGAGATCACTTAGCTCTGTGTACTCTGCCAGTTTTCTTTGATTTCTTTGAGTGTTTTCAGAATTGCAGTCTTGAACTCTATGTTATTTAGCTCATATGTTTCTGTATCTTCAAGTTCCTTTTCAGGAGATTTTTCTCTTTCTTTCTGAGCACATTTGTTCAAAAGGGGATTCACTGCTGTTGGAGTGTTTCATTTCCTGGACATGAGGACTTTCCCCTGGTAAATGTGAGGAACTCTTTCTTTTACTTTGTAGCTAGTGTTGCTGCTGTGTCTTATAATATTTCCACTTGTTTATTTGGTTTTCTTACAGTAGGACACTTCCTAGAATGTTAACTTCTCTTTGACTCAGTTGCCCTGGTCTCTGTATACTGCTTCTTTGGGAAGGTATGGTAGGCAATGTTATTCTATGCTTCCCAGATCCCATTGCAGTCAGAAGATGTCATGCCTGTGCTATAGTTTTTCTATATCCCTCTGCTGGCTTCAGTGGGAAAGGTGGGGACAAGGTTTGTTGGGAAAGATGCAGGTTTGTTTGCATCACAGGGTAATGGTGGCTTCCCTCTGCTGGCTTCAGCAGGAAGAGTGGGGGTGTGATTTGTTGGATAAGGTGCTGGTCTGTTTGCATCATAAGGCAATGGTGACTTCCTGGCAACAGCTCACTGAAGGCAGGCTCTGGGATAAGCCAGTTGGAAGAGCCTTAGGAGAGAGCAAGTGGAACCAGCTTGGCTTTGTGTCGAAGAATATGTGGTGCTCTGGTTGAGGCCCTTCCTCATTGAGGGCCACTGTGCACTTTAGCCACCAGCACACTCCTGCTGATGACACTCTAGCCACAAGAACACATGCCTCCTGCTCTATTCAACTGCCTTATGCTCCATGGGCCCCCAGTTTCGTCTGCCTGACCCACATGCGGCAGCCAAATCCTTACTCCATTCACTGGTGCAGATCTCTGGCTGTTGCTCATGCCTTACTCTGGCCTCCTGCACCACACTATGGCTGTTCTTGCCATACCACAGTTGCACCCCTTTGTACTCCCAGTGGGGCTTCTCACCACAGCAAGCTATGCCCACTTTTGCCATCCACCCCACATTCTGGCTGCCTGCACCTCCGCCTTTGTCCATTATAGGCCTCCAACCCACCCAGAGCCTTTCTGTAACTACCCACACTCCCATACTATCACTTCAGTCTCTCTTCTGATGGTCTCTGGATCAGTCTCTGGGCCAGTCATCAGATAGGTCTCCAGGTCACAGTTCATGGCGTGTCTCCACACTGCTTCCTTTATTTATCTCTCACTCACCTCCCTTGCTCCAGCTTTAGTTATTTTTTTGCAATGAGTGTGTCCCTCAGCCAAGGCTGTGTGTTGCTTATGGATTCTTTGATTGGATTTTAGTTGTCTAATTTGCTGTCCTTTCTTGATAACATCTCTTAGTATTGATTTTAAATAAGATGTCTACTATATATTTACATAAAATTGACATTGCATTATTTAAAATACCGTATTTTCCGGCGTATAAGACGACCGGGTGTATAAGACGACCCCCTAATTTTACAGTTAAAACATAGGTTTAGGCCTATATTCACTGTATAAGACTACCCCCACTTCCGAGGCAACACCAGTTCTTTTTTTAATTAAATTTTTAATGAATGACATTTTTCGAACATACCGTAATATACCGTACATTGATAGAACATGTATATTGCATGCATAAAAAGCCTGCTTGGATTGGCTGAGTTAGAGAGGCGGTCCAAGCAGCCTTGCAGTGATTGGTGTGGGATCAAGTTGGAAAATTCGTTTAGCGGCATATCGAGACATTTTTCGGGATATACTCGGCGTATAAGACGACCCCCAATTTTCGGTTGACTTTTTTTTGTTTCAAAAGTCGTCTTATATGCCGGAAAATACGGTACATTTAGCTACACTATATCAGGATGATTTAGTCTTCCTTATCACTACCATATATGAGGGCTGTCCAGAAAAACCCAACCATAAATGCCTCTATTTTTCATATTACATGGACAGTATATATATATACACACACACACACATACACACACACACACACACCTAAATAGCTTTTGTGGCTTTTAAAACATTCTAGAGATGTAAAACGACACTAAAATTGTAGAATAAATTTAAATTTGTTATAAAATAAAACAATATTTTTCATGACTTAGCATAGTGATATTATTATAGACAACCACATGGGCCCATTGATTTGACTATAATTTACATCTCTTTACATTAAAAAACATATTTTCTTTTTCATCTGACATATATCTGGAATTACCATCTTCTCTCAACTGATCCATTAACTTTAAAGTTATTCTTTACTAATTCATAATCACGGAGAAGATAATTCCAGATATATTTTTTAAATATTTTGTTTCATTATACTGGATTTACTAAAGTCTCTAGAACTAGATAAGAAATTTATTTTTGTAGTTTCACTGAATTTTCTGTTAAAAAAGGAGAATTTATAGTGATTTAGAGAAAAATATTTTATCTTTTGATTAATAATGTTTTATTATTTAAAGGATTTTTCACAGCTCCTTCTTCCCAAATTTCAAATGATGATGTTGTCATTAATAACTTTCTTCCCAAAATTTTTGCCAAGTAAAATTTTAATCCAGTCATTGAATTATCACAAATTTCAAATTTGGAGTGTATAAATAAAGTAAGTATATTCTTTAAGCAATTAAGTGATTTTGCAGAAGAAAATGATAATGGTATCACCATAATGGAGAATCTTTCCTTCCTGAATTTCAAATATCTAACAATATAATCTTGGGAAACATAGACAGTTTTATTGAAGGAGATTCAGTCATGGGTTCCTGCTCCTGAGAAGATAAGCACCTTTCAGGACATTAGTCAATACACTGTAAGAAACAGCTTATGTAAAGAATGCCCCAATATAATTCAAATAATGGCCATATAACTGAGAAAACCTCCAGTTGTTCTTAAATTTACTCATATTGAAATATTCTCTCTCCACATTGGTGATCTGTATGCCAACTGTAGTCATGAAGCAGAGTGTAACAGGTTGAATTTTACTGGCCCTCAACCTGCCTGGATTATAGACTTTAAATCTGATCTAATTTTATCCACACCAGTAGATACTAAGATACACCCGTATGATCCGGGGAACTGGAGACATTTAAAATCCTGGAAATCAGGATATACGAAAGATCAACTGAACCCTATATGGACAGGTCCTCATTTGGAGTTAGTAACAACTCGTTCTTCTCTTGAACTATAAGATATAGCTTCCTGGATACATCACTCTCCAGTAAGCCAGCTATAGCACCCAGTGAGAACAAGGAACCAGATCCACAGGACTCCTGTGAACTCCTGTATAATCTCAAACTGCTCTTCAAAAGACAAGATACATGGTTTTCAATAAATGTGATTATGTACTCCTGTTCTCAGAAATACAAGAACCTAGGGGGCCCCAAGACTTTCATAAGTCAGGCAGCTAGAAAATTTTACTTCTATAACTGAAAAATGTACTCTGACCATGTTCAATAGAAAGCAGTTACAGAAGTATGACCCTTGTCACCATTCCCTCAATAATGAGGAGTGAAGGAATACTGGGATAGCTCAGCAGGCTGAGTGCATGCCTTGCAACTGAGAGGTCAGGAGATCAAATCCCAGCCCTGGCCCATGCTAACCCATACACTGAACTGTAGCACAGCTGGTAGCCGCTGGGATGACTCGGTGGCAAAGGTGCTTGCTTCCCATGTGGAAGGCCCCTGGTTCAATTCCCACCCCACACAGCCCCGAATCTACCTGTGTGGAATGAAACCATGTCACAACTAATGATGTACAGCTGTTGAGACCACTCTGGGCCCTCCTCCTTCTCTCTTCTCTCTTCTCTCTTCTCTCTTCTCTCTCTCTCTCACCTTCTCTCAAAAGCATAAAATGAATCTTAAAAAAAAAAGAATGAGGAGTGAAAAAAAATAATCTCAATTGTTAGATAGGACAAGTGTCTCAAGGTCTGGACAGTTCTCACTAAATGCTATTCTTGCTAAATGTTAAAACATAGCACAGTACAGTACATTCTCAGTTAACCAGCACCTATGGGGATTGGTAGCTGCTGGATAAATGTAAATTTTGCCAGTTGTTTGAGCGTGCTGGTTGCTTAAGTGCCAGTTAATGGAGAGTCTTCTGTATTTTTCAGCTGCAGCTCTAAATGGGATGAATTTGACAGGAACCCAACTGATAAGTTTAGCTTACTACAAAGAACTGTATATAAGCAATGGCTAAGCCTCTCTTCGGGAGACAGAGCTTTGGGTGTGAATCCCCTGTCTTCTTTACTTTCTACAAGTACGTAAATAAATTTACCTAATGACAACCTTGCTGGTTCTTGAATGAAATAGCCCAAGTAGTAAACCTCTTGAGTTCAGTAACAGAAGTCTATATTCTCCTAGTTCAGACTTCAAGGGGAAAACAAACATATGTGTAGGAGAGGGCTTTTAATTTGGGACCCAGAATGTGCCTACATCTACCTGGTTATTGTGCCTCACTCCCAGGAGCAGTGTGGTCGGCATGGGTGTGATAAGCATGTGAACAAGAAGGGGCCTTCCAAGACTGGGGGCTCTTTGCAAACTCTCCCATCCCCCTGCATTGTCCTCAGCACAAAGGGCATGTAGAGAAAATTCATGTATGTAGGTGAGGGCTTTTAATTAGGCCTATGCCTTTTCCCCTGTAGAGACAGTTCTTGGGATTAAGCCCCTCCTTTGAGCGACAATATATGTGTAATAAAAAAATAATTAAAGGCAGTCTTTCTTGATATTGGAATTGGAAAAAAAATTATTGTCCTCTTCCTGCTCATCTGCATATTTTAATTTTTACACAATAAAAATGGTATCCTGTTTGTAATAGTTTTTTTGTTTTGTTTTGTTTTGTTTTAAGCTGTACATGCTGAAAGTAAGGAAATCTCAAAGGTCTAAGCAGAAGACAGAATGTGAGCTTGAGCAGTTAAGTTTGAGTCAGGAAGGATGGCCTGGGGCTGGGGCTCATCCACTCACTGGGATCTCTTCACTACATACTGTAATGGTGTGTAGGCAAGTAGATGTGAGACCAGGCAGGGAGGCCATGAGAGGGAAGGATCTGGGAGCCTGAGTTTTTTTTCTGGGGCCCAGGCCCCTGTAAGAATCCTCAAGGAGTTCTCACCAGTTGACTCCAGAGGAGCAAGAAGGTTCCAGAACAGGTGGGACTGCAGGGAACTGACATTACCTTCCCTACGCTACTCTGGGCTGGGCAGCAGAAGGTTGAGGAGCTTGGCCCTCTGTGCATGCCTGCTGATGACCCTGGACCTCACAGGAGGGTGAATGCACAGCTACTTCCCAGAGAGCAAACTGGGCCAAGTGGGGAGTCAGAATTCGAGGCCCCTCTGTGAGCTGGAAGAGGGAACCCTGGCCTCCCTCATGAGGCCCAGCCCAGCTTGCCACAGGGGAAGAAGACCTAGGCTACTCTGAGAAGGAAATAAGAAACTAAGAAATAACACACACACTATCAAGTAATCCTGAGCAAGAATAGTTTATCACAGTTTGTTTTACCAAAATGGAGCATTACCTTACACTTTCATGCATTTTACTCCTGTCACTCAACAATACTTAGTGTAAATTACTTGAACACAATTCTTACAGTTTTATTTCACTTTAAATGACTGTATAATATTCTGTGGTGCAAATATGCTAGTTCTTATTCCTTTTGTTTCTGGGTTTTTGCTACCATTATCAATGCTGCAGCACACATTTTTGAATACTAAAAAATAAAAATGCCAGATGTCCTAGGAGCAGGAGGTTGCTGACAGTAGCCACTGTGGCAGGTGAGATGAGAGGCTCAGCTGGTCAGGCCTCCCCTTTGAGGACCTGTACAATGTGGGGCTCAGAATTTTAAAAGGACGAGGGTCCCTCCCTGCTGACCAAATCTTTAATAGTTGAAGAGTTAATTCACTCATGCAGTCACTCAGCACAAACTAATTAAGGATATAGATGTGCAGACACTGACCTAGGCACTATGACTTTGACCACACAGCAGGTAGATAAGGTTCCAGGTCTCAGGGAGCAGACATTCTGGTAGGGAGAAGCAGATGATAAACAAACAGATGGATGATATCAACTCCATGCATTGAAGAGTTGCAGAATGCTTAAGAAAAAATACCAACACTCTGTTGCAAACATAAGGAATATTCCTGTGGGTCTAGTATATAAATGGAATGTTTAAGGCATTCCTCAGTCCTCTGCCCTTGACTTTTCCTGCCCTGCAACTTTTGGTGTTGCCATCCTTCTTTAAAGAATAAAAGTCAGTTGGAGAACATCCAGTTCTCTCCCTGCTAGCTGGAGTAGCCTCTAGCCCTGCACAAGCTCCAGTGGGGCACCAGCTAGCAGCACAACTGCTATGCACCTAAGTCCCCTTCCAGCCTTAAACCATTTGGAGTGCCTTCAGACTGAGAGCCCAGGACCCTCTTCTTGCATTTGGCATCCTTGGCTGCCACTGGCCATGACCATGAGGGATAGCCCAGGTGTCCCCTTCTTCTCCTCAGCAGTCCCTGACTCTGAACTTATTTCCTGGGCCTCTTTGGACAAAAGCTCTGTTTATTTTGAGGTTGCTTAGAACTCCTTCTACTGGCTGTATGGAGATTCCTCAAAAAATTACGAATGGAATTACCATATGACCCAGCCATCCCTCTACTGGGCATCTACCCAAAAAACTTGAAAACCTTGATCTTTAAAGATGTTTGTACCCGCATGTTCATTGCAGCACTGTTCACAGTGGCCAGAACATGGAAACAACCAAAATGCCCTTCGATAGATGACTGGATAAAG
>PVKE010048024.1:0-11726 GCA_004027555.1 Craseonycteris thonglongyai | reverse complement strand
TCTTCAGTGCATAGTTATTTCTATTTTACTTTTTGACAGATAGAGAGAGAGACAGAGACAGAGACAGTTAGAGAACCGAACTGTGGGAACTCCCCAGTTTAGCACGTGGGTCCTGCCTGGGCCGGAGCCGGGATTCGATCCTCGGTCCTCATGGCCTCAAAGCGAGCGCTCAACCCGCTGAGCCGTCCCGGCTTTCCCCCTCAGTTCAGTTCTTGCCGGTGCAGCCCCATGCCCACCTGTGGAGTGAAACATATGGAAAACTAATGTTGACTATGGAGGCTGCTCTGGGCCCTCCCCCTTCTCTCTGTCTCTCTCTCTCTCTCTCTGTTTCTCTCTGTCAAAAATCAATAAAATAAAATCTTTAAAAAAAAAATATTTCCCCCACACAATACAAAAAGGCTTAGGACAGTCATCTCCTACAAATGAAAACCCATATTTATAATACTATTCAGAGTATTTTCTTTTTTTTCTGTGTAGTATGTGAGGCACACACCTTTTTACTATCTCCAATGGGTGTATTGGTAGCTGCAGACACGTTTTAAGAAGTACTCGGTAACAGGTTATAATCCACATCAAATTTTGTTTTTTTTAACCTTCCCTGTTTTTAACCACTGATCTATAACTGACATGCTTAAAAGTCACTGACAATAATAACAAACTGTGTTAAACATTAAATTAAAAAACTACTTGAGGAGAAGCTGGGATGGCTCAGTGGGTTAGGCGCTCACTTTGCAGCGCCGGGGACCGAGGATCAAATCCCGGCCCTGGCCCTGGCCCGTGTGGAACCATATGCTGAGCTGGGAGCTCCCCCAGTTCAGTTCTGTCTCTGTATCTTTCTCTCTCTCTCTCTGTCTGTCTGTCAAAAATTAATTAATTTTTTAAAAATCTATTAAAAAAAAACCACACACAAAAAAACTACTTGAAAAGAATCACAATTAAAGACAATGTACTTACTTTTACTCAGTTAATAACTAAACTAATCAAACAGTCGGGCTACGATGTATTTATATGTTTGGGGAAGTTCTAGGAACATCACAAATGGATTGCTTTGAAACTGCATAATGATTGGTTGAAAAGCAGTTTAGGGGAAGGGTTCATACCCATGCCCTCACTAACCATCATTCACTAATGTGCTCTAATTTTAAGTTCTCCATTAATAGTGATTCAAACTTAACATTTATTGTTCCATAACTAGCGTTTTGCTTTTTCTTACTTTACTTGTTTTTTCACCATTACTGATTATTTTTCCTGTACCCCTGAATGGCCCAGCATGTATACCCCCAAGGGGTATGCATACCACTGCTTGGGAACTGATGGTTTACTGCCTAAAAACTTCCTCACAGAGAGTGACATGTAAGGTGGAACATTGTCATGATGCAAGAGCCATGAGTTGTTGGTGAAAAGTTCAGGTCATTTTTGTCCAACTTTTCCATGCAGCCTTTTCAGCACTTCCAAATAGTCAACTTGGTTGACTGTCAATTTGGTGCAAATTCATAATGAGCAATCCCTCTGAAATCAAAAAGGGCTAACAACATCATTTTGACTCTTGATTTGGACTGATAGAACTTTTTTTGATTGTGGAGAATTAGCTGACTTCCATTGTGCACTTCAACACTTTGTTTCAGGGTCATACTGGTACAACCATGTTTCAGCACCAGTGTTAATATGGCTCAAAACATCGTCATGCCTTTCCAAAAGGTCTTGGCAAACTTCTACTCTCCTTTGCTTTTTGTTAACCGGTGAGTTCCTTAGGGACCATTTTTGCACACACCTTTCTCATTCCAAGATTTTCAGTTAAGATTTTCCTAACTGGGATGCCAGGATGGCTCAGTGGGTTGAATGCTCGCTCGCCTTACAGCCCCAGTGTCTGAGGATTGAGTCCCGGCCCCGGCCTGTGTGAACCCACATGCTTAACTAGGGTGTGCTTCCCATGTTGGAGGCCCTGAGCCTAGTTCCTTCCCTGTGGGGCCCCATACCCACCAGTGTGGAATGAAACTGTCAAAAATTAATGACATGCAACTATGGAGACTGCTCTGGGCCCTCCCCCTTCTCACTGTCTCTCTCTGCCTCTGTCTCTCTCTCTGTCAAAAAACAGGGGAAGCTGGGATGGCTCAGTGGTTTAAGCGCTCACTTTGCAGCGCCGGGGACTGAGAATCGAATCCCGGCCCTGGTCCGTGCGGAACCATATGCTGAACTGGGGAGTTCCCCCAGTTCAGTTCTCTCTCTGTCTCTGTCTCTGTCTCTATATATATCTCTCTCTCTCTGTCAAAAAATTAATAAAATTAATAAACTTTAAACAAACAAAAAAACAACAATAAAATAAAGCAGCTGGACTTACTTTCTGCAGTTCTCTTTATTCTAAGGTTTTACCCCTTATATAGTTCCTACTGCTTTGTCAGCCCCAATTTCTGATACCTGAATCTGTAAGGCATCATTTTTCTTCTGCTTGAGCTATCAGCATGTTGTGGAATACTGTTCATCAAAAATGAAGATGTATCAGAATCTCACTAGGTGCATTTCTATTTTTCAAAACATTTTTTCTAGTATCTTTCTTTCTGCTTTTTGCTAAGCTCTCTGTGATCTTGCCAACAATTGCTCAGTTTGAATCTCAACCTGGAGTTCCAGCAGTTTATATTCAAGATTTTAGGTCTCATCCATTCTAAAGTTCTTTCATGTCCAGAATTTATCCCTAAATCTTCAGCTCATCTGCCACCCCTAAATTCTGTTCTCTTCCACCTTTGAGGAAGTGCACTGTGGTTTTCTACCTTAAGAGCTGTGGGATTTCGTATACCTTCATGCAAAAAATGCCACTTCTTTTTATTTTTATTTATTTATTTATTTTTTAGAGACTTTTTTTTTTTTTTTTGACAGAGAGAGAGAGAGACAGAGACAGAGACAGAGAAAGAACTGAACCGGGGGAGCTCCCAGCTCAGCATATGGTTCCACACGGGCCGGGGCCGGACCCGATACCCAATCCCCAATCCCCGGTCCCCAGCGCTACAAAGTGAGCGCTCAAGCCACCAAGCCATCCCGGCTTCCCCTTCTTTTTATTTTTAAGGTTCACTTTATTAGGGAAGCCGGGATGGCTCAGTGGGATAAGAGCTCACTTTGCAACCCCAGGGTCTGAGGACTGAATCCCGGTCCCAGCCCATGCAGACCCATATGCTAAACTGGGTATGGCCCCCAATTTGGTTCCCACCAAGGTGAGCTGCTCATGTAGAAGGCCCCTGATTCGGCCCCCAACTGGAGGGAATGTGCCTCCCATGCAAGAGGCCCCCTGCTGGGTTCCTGCCCTGCTTGGCTACACACACACACACACCTCTATATGGAATGAAACCATGTTGAAAACTGATGAGGTACAACTATGGAGACTGCTCTGGGCCCTTCCCCTTCTCTCTCTCTGTCTCTCTCTCTCTGTCAAAAACAATAACATAAATCTTAAAAATAAATAAAAAAGATTCACTTTATTGTTTGAGAGGTGAAACAGAGAAAGTGGAAGGGCCCAGAGTAGTCTCCACAGCCACACACGATCAGCTGTGACACAGTCCCACTCCACACAGATGTATGTGGGGCCACACAGGGTGGGAACTGGACTGGAGGGCTCCCGCATGATAGGCAAGAACCTTCATTATTATCCCAGTAGCCACCAGCTTCGCAGTAGTTCATCACATGGGCCTACATGGGCTGGGACTGGGGCTGGGATTCAATCCCCAGACCTCAAGGCTGCAAGGCAAGTGCTCAACCTGCTGAGCTATCCTGGCATCCCAAAATGCCCCTGATTTAACAATTCTTAGCCTTTGCAGTTGCTGTCCTTTAAGGATATTTTGCTTGCTTTGGTTGCTTTATAGTGCCATCTACTATTTGTTTATTATATATTCATGTTTTATAATTATTGTCTGAGTAATTTACTCTATTATTTCTGGATGCTGAAAGTCACTCCTGTGCATTTTAAAACCACATTTTTCCTGCATAACACATTATTTATGAAGGGAAAAAAATTAACCTCCTCTGTAAAGCTGGAGAAAATTGTTCTGCCCTTGTGATACACTTCATCTTATATACCGTATACTTTTGTTGTAGTACCTATAACACCTTGCAGGTTTGTGTTTGTTTACACATACTTTCTTAAAGGTATATGTTACATGCTTTGAGGCTGTAACTTCTTGTGAGCAGGGACAGTGTTTTGTATGTCTTGGCACCCCAGTAAATGAATGCAGTTTTGGGGTACAGACTGACTTCAGAGTAAATTTTTTTTTTGTTTTTATTTATTTATTTATTTTTGATTGGGGGAGAGAGAGAGAGATACAGAGAGATACAGAGAGATACAGATACAGAGACAGACAGAACTGAGGGGAGCTCCCAGTTCAGCATATGGTTCTGCACAGGCTGGGGCCAGGATTCGACCCCCGGTCCCTGGCGCTGCAAAGTGAGCGCTTAACCCACTGAGCCATCCCGGCTTCCCCAGAGTACCGTAAATGTTTTAAAAATAAGTTATTAAATAAATTTGGTGGCAGATACTTGTACTTTGATTTTTGATTCCATCAAAATGTAAATCACAAAATAAGAAAAGTGACAAGGCTTTCTTGACAAGTTTATATATGCATACCAAAAAGAAACAGGGTCAAAACTAGGCCCCAATATCTAGTCAACTTGTTCTAATCACAGTTCCTATCCATTGCAGGGATCTGTGTCATTCAAAGATGTGACTGTGGACTTCACTCGGGAGGAGTGGCAGCACCTGGATCCTGCTCAGAAGATGCTATACATGGATGTGATGTTGGAAAACTATTGCCACCTCATTTCTGTAGGTAAGAAAATATCTCTGAAACTTTCAGTAGCATATATTTCCTTTCAAAGTGCCTCAAGTATTTGTGATCTTAAATTTCAAAGATAAGAGGTGTTGAATCCTTTTTGGTTAGTAAAAGAGATGATTGTGTCTTCACTTGCCTGGTACAAGGTGTTAAGTTTAGTATTACACAAAGATAAATCTTAATTTGCAGTACTGAAAATGCATCTTACTAATTTTTCAAGTATATTGAAAACTAAGCAACTTAATCCAAATCTCCCCTTATCAGGATGTCATATGACCAAGCCTGATGTGATCCTCAAGTTGGAACGAGGAGAAGATCCATGGACATCATTTACAAGTCATACCTGCTTAGGTGAGTTTCTGACTCTCAGGTAGATGAAACTAGTGGAAAATAAGTTTCATGTGGTCACCTTGTTGGTGGCACCTTTGAAATATTTGGGGAGTGACTTTTTACAGTCTGGTAACCTTCGAAATGACAATCGTGCCTGCAAACTTAAACACAAACTTTCAAACATCAGTCTCCCTATATAATATTCTTTCCTAATTTACTTGATGTTATTCAAAGGTAGTTACCACTGTTGACTTAATCAAAATGTGCTATGAGCCTTCCTTTTTAAAATATTTTTTTTCTTGATTTGTGTTTATTTCTAGTATTCTCAGTCCCTTATACTTGCCTTTTTTTAAAAGTCTTTCTTAAATCTATCTTTAGAAAAGAAAAAATTCTTGGTTAATTTTCTCTTCTTAATTGCTTCCCATTTCCTTTCCCTTTCTTTTTATTACCTCAGATTTCTTTTTTGTGCTACATCTAAGTTCCCATTCTTACCATAAATCCAGCTATAATTTTAAAACTCCCTTGCCTTGGCCCAGACTGATAATTCCACAGTTAGCATTTTCTTCCATTAAACTTGTGGTTCATTTTATAATATAGGATTGACCATCATTCCTTAAATCAACCCCAGTTTGGGTAAAACACTCATTCTTATACTGATTTTCTGAGTGATTATTTCCAACTTGGTCTCTTTTCTTCACCACCATGGCCATATTGCCTGGAACAATACTTGACATATAATAGTCACACAAACTTTTTCTTTTTCAATGTAGTCTTGTTTCACTGACCTCTCAATCTTACTTATCTGATTTGTCCTCAAGGGATAAGCCTTTGAATTATATTATAATACTGTAATCTCATCTATTCTCAGGCCTTAAACTCTTTGTTTTATGTTGATGTCTCTAACCAGACATACTCAACATATTCCTCCCACCTCATTCTAGTCCTTTAGGAGTTCTACATTCTGATTCTCACCTATTTTGTGACAGTATGTTGGAAATGAAAATCACTAATTTACCTAGTTCTTAAATTATTTTCCTTTTCCTTTGTCTATTTCTATATTATTTTTCCCACCTGATATCAGCTTCATTCTTCTGTCTGTTATCATTTCTTAAGAATCTCTTCACAATTTGTGTTAACTTTATCAGCTTGTGAAATCTATTTGTCACTGACATCATACAAAATAACAATTCTCTTATCTCATGTCTTGACTACTGCAATTACAATTTAGCTTTCTATAATTTTTATCCTAGTTCTTTAAATTTATATTGTTACTTTTCTGACAAGATATATTGCTTGTTACCTATTATTTATTATTTAAATATATTCTTCATTCAAGGATTGACATAATAAGTCCTAATCTGGTCTTTTTTTTTTTTTAAGGTTTTATTACTCTATAAAAGACTGTCACTTTGTTTTTTTTTGTTTTGTTTTTTTTAATTGGTTTTGACAGAGAGAGACACACACACAGAGAGAGAGAACTGAACTGGGGGAGCTCCCCAGTTCAGTATATGGGTCCACACGGGCCAGGGCCGGGACTCGCTCCTCGGTCCCTGGCGCTACAAAGTGAACGCTCAACCCACTGAACCATCCCAGCTTCCTCTAATCTGGTCTTTTTAACTTTTATTTCTCTCTTACAGAAAACTCTTGTTAATGTACATTTGATCTAGTTTCCTAACTTTTCTCCATACATGTAGGATTTGTCATGATTTCTATAGTTTTCATTGTGTTGTGTTCCCCCTTCCACATATTATGTATCCTATAGTTCAGTCTTGAGATTTGTTCTCCATGAAATATTCCGTGACTATTCCACATCATATCCACCTTTTTTTTTTCTGAATTCTCATGCTACTTACTATAACTCACACAATGGTTGGATATGATTATATAATTCAGTACCTGATTATACACAGTTTATGCTTAAGAATTCTTTCCCTCAAATGTAAGATCCTCTGTTTCGGTCTTTTTTGCTGTAGTGTATAACATATTAAGTATTCAATAGTTGCTTCATGAACTGTTTGTGGAGCTATATGGGGGAGATATCTTTTTCTTCCATTCAAAAAACTTGTACTAGTAAGTTATTTTCAGATATACACCTGTTCAGGCCACAGCTCTAGATTCTGATTAAAATGTTTTGATTCTACCAAACCCTACCTATCTATGATACTCAGTGTAAACATATTTTGGATGAGATTTGTCAGATGGGCGACAAACCTAAAATCATCAAGTGAATCTAGGTGATATAAACTTTTGTTTATTGGAGAAATTCCTTGTATGTTAGTATTGGAGATAATGGATTCAAAGAAGAAGATTTTTGAACCTAGATTTAGCATTGTTCCACTTGATATGGATGATTGCAAAGTAACAGAAGTCAAATGCAGCTCTAAATTTATAACAGAAATGAAGATTAAGGTTAATGAATGATGTAGAACCAGAATATACAATCTGATTTTTCTGGTCCACAATATGGAGAACTGTATGGAGTTAAGGAATGTTACTATACTGGGGGAAGACTTGAACTGGTCTTTCTTTAAACCTGAAAATATAGGTCAGCAATTGAAAAGAGGAACAGTTATAATTGATGGTTTAGAGAGGTTTTTTTTTGTTTTTTTGTTTTTAATTTTTTTAAATGGACAAGCTTTTAATATATTTTTATTTATTCATTTTTGACACAGAGAGAGAGAGAGATAGATACAGAGACACAGACAGAGAGAGAACTGAACTGGGGGAGCTCCCAGTTTAGCATATGGTTCTGCACGGGCCAGGGCCAGGATTCGATCCTTGTTCCCCGGCGCTGCAAAGTGAGCGCTTAACCCACTGAGCCATCCCGGCTTCCCCAAAGAGAGTTTTTTAATTGAAAATCCTGAAAGAATTTATTGTAATAGCAACCTGAATACTCCCAGTCTTTTTTAAATTTCCTGTTACAAATGTTTTCCTAGTATTTTCTAACAAGGGAAAATGATTACCAGATATATGGAGGATTAGACCTGAACTATATGATAGTTTTTCTAAACACTGGGAAATTAATTGATACTTAGAAAGATTAATTAGCCACTGATGGCTATGTGGACAGGAGTAGTAGAAAACTGGAAGTGTTTTACCTTGCAATTTAGGCATAAGGTATAAAAGTGTAGGTTCATATCTGTATCCTCCAGAAGTAATCCTTCCTATAATATTTTCCCTGATCTTGTCCATCCTACATAAAGGTTAATGCCTTTGATAGGTTCACTTCATTGCCTCTGAATCCACCTATCC
Source organism: Craseonycteris thonglongyai (assembly GCA_004027555.1). Taxonomy (NCBI): domain Eukaryota; kingdom Metazoa; phylum Chordata; class Mammalia; order Chiroptera; family Craseonycteridae; genus Craseonycteris; species Craseonycteris thonglongyai. The sequence goes on along the minus strand of PVKE010048024.1, from coordinate 3,333 downwards.
AAGCATCAATTCTTCTTCCACCATTCTTTGTCTTTTCTTCACTACTTGTTGTGTATGGTCAACTTTGGATATGAAGTTCGGTTGCAAAGTAGAAAAGTTGTTAGTATTCAATCCTTAATTTTTCATTCTTTTCCATACTGAAGCAGAGTTGTTAAATGTAGCTTCTTTGTCTTTTTCCAGGTAGGGAGTAATTTGTCTTGGGTTTGTCTTGGGTTTTATTGGCCTCATATGATGGACCCTAGTACAATTACTTTTCATAGCAAATGTGTGAAAATTCACATTTTTTTATTAATTATATTCTTTTGTAGAAGAAAACTGTAAAGCTGAAGAATTTTTAGTGAAGTTCCAGGAATACCAAGATAAGTATTCTAGATCAGTTCTATTCATTAACCACAAAAAACTGATTAAGAAGAACAGTAATACATACGAAAAGACATTTACTTTAAGCAGAAATTCTATAAATTCAAAAAATTTACTTCCTGAATATGATAGTCATGGAAAAATTTTTAAAAATGTTTCAGAATTAATCATCAGTAATCTAAGTCCTGCAAGAAGGAAACTTGGTGAGTATAATGGATATGAGAAATCACTCCTTAATAGTAAACCAGAGACAGTTCACCATGGAGTCAAGTCTCATAATCAACATGGCAGGGCTGTCTGTCATAATGAAGTGCTTATGCAGCATCAAAAGATGGAAACTCTGGCCCAGTCACCTGGAGATGACTGTGAGAAATTATTGCTTAAAAAAGGAGGCTTAATTACACATCATAGAACTTACAGAAAGGAAAACCCATCAGAATATAATAAAAGGAGAAGAGTAACCAATATTGAAAAAAAACATACCTGCACTGAATGTGGGAAGTCTTTTTGTAGGAAGTCAGTATTAATTCTGCATCAGGGAATTCACACAGAGGAAAAACCCTATCAATGTCATCAATGTGGAAATTCATTTAGAAGGAAGTCATATCTCATTGATCATGAGAGAACTCACACAGGAGAGAAACCCTTTGTTTGTAATGAATGTGGTAAGTCCTTCCGCCTAAAGACAGCCCTCACTGATCATCAGAGAACACATACCGGGGAGAAATCATATGAATGTCCACAATGTAGAAATGCCTTCAGATTGAAGTCACATCTCATTCGTCATCAAAGAACTCATACAGGAGAGAAACCATATGAGTGTAGTGACTGTGGGAAGTCTTTCCGCCAGAAGACAACACTCTCTCTACATCAGAGAATTCATACAGGAGAGAAACCCTATATTTGTGTGGAATGTGGGAAGTCCTTTCACCAGAAGGCAAACCTTACTGTGCATCAGAGAACTCATACAGGGGAAAAGCCCTATATTTGTAATGAATGTGGGAAATCCTTCTCACAGAAGACAACCCTTGCTCTTCATGAGAAAACTCATAATGAGGAGAAACCCTATATTTGTAATGAATGTGGAAAATCCTTCCGCCAGAAGACAACCCTTGTAGCACATCAGCGAACACATACAGGAGAAAAATCTTATGAATGTCCTCACTGTGGGAAGGCCTTTAGAATGAAGTCATACCTCATTGATCATCACAGAACTCACACAGGAGAGAAACCATATGAATGTAATGAATGTGGAAAATCCTTTAGTCAGAAGACAAATCTCAATCTACATCAGAGAATTCATACAGGGGAAAAACCCTATATTTGTAATGAATGTGGGAAATCCTTTCGCCAGAAAGCAACCCTCACTGTACATCAGAAAATACATACAGGTCAGAAATCCTATGAATGTCCTCAGTGTGAGAAAGCTTTTAGCAGGAAGTCATATCTTATTCATCATCAAAGAACTCATACAGGAGAGAAACCATACAAATGTAATGAATGTGGGAAGTGCTTCCGTCAGAAGACAAATCTCATTGTACACCAGAGAACTCACACAGGGGAGAAACCCTATATTTGTAATGAGTGTGGTAAGTCTTTCAGTTATAAGAGAAACCTCATTGTCCATCAAAGAACTCACAAAGGAGAAACCATAGAAATGCAGTAAATGATGTGATTTCTTTGTGAAGCCTTTATAAGGTATTGTAAGTCTTTAGTTTTCTTTGTTTTTGTTTTTGTTTTAAGCATGCTAATAAGGTCATTTTAATCACATACGTAATAGTTATTAATTTAAAATATACATAACTATATTCTGTTAATGAGTACAAAAGGATATCATCATTGTTACTGAACTTGATCAGCAATTAATCTAATTTTTTAACTTTTCAAGTTCTGCTGACTCAGTTTATTTTTTAAAAATTTATATAATAAATGCAGAGGCAAGATAAAAAATGATTATAAGCATCAGTATCCGGAAGAAAAGAAAATATGAATTATATTCCTTATTGCACTAAGTAGAGTAAAAAGTAGCTATTACTTCCCCAAAGGTTATTACTTCCCTAGCTTATAACCTCATGAAGTAGTTTTTGCATGTCTTTTAACTGTATATGTTGTATCACACATCATGAATGCTTTTGAGTCTTGTTTCACTCAGCATTCTTAAGATTCACACATTATTGCATGTGGCAATAGTGTTTTCATATTCTGTATTCTATTCCATGTTAAGAATATACTGCTATTTATCCTCTTGATAGAAATTGTATTTTTTATAATTTTGTGTTATAATAAAAATACTGCTATAAATAGTCTTGTGTATTTCTGTGTGTGTGTATTTCTGTTGATTTTAAAACTGGAGTTACTCCACCCAATAGTGTGTGGAAGCCTTTTCAGCTAATAGATACTGCCAAACATCTCTCAGACCTTTCTCAACATGAGAGGATTCATTTTGGAGAGTAATAGTTCTGATAGTAATCAATGCGGAAAAGATCTTTAGTAGTCATTCAACTGGAAAATTCCTACTAGCAGGAAATCCTTATGATGTTATAATTGTGGGAATGTTGTTAGTCATGAATATGTGAATGTTGTAAATGTAAACAGACCTCTAGCTATTGCTTAACTCTTACACAAAACCAGATAATTCATATTAGAGGGAATCCTACCATTGTCATGATTTTAGGGGTACTTTTAGCCATAGCTTACACTTTTTTTTTTTTTTTAAGATTTATTTTTATTGTTTTTGATAGAGAAATACAGAGACAGAGATAGAGAGAAGGGGGAGGGCCCAGAACAGTCTCCATAGTTGCACATCATTGGTTTTTCCACATAGTTTTATTCCACAGGTGGGCGTAGGGTTGCACAGGGCAGGAACTGGGCCGGGGTCTCACCCCGGTGAGAACTGAACTGGGGGCACTCCCCAGTTCAGCATATTGGGTCCGCACGGGCCGGGGCCGGGGCCGGGGCCGGGATTCGATCCTT
>PVKE010048023.1:0-11725 GCA_004027555.1 Craseonycteris thonglongyai | reverse complement strand
ATGGTGACTTTTTCTTTCAGTAAGATAAAATATTTTATTTTTATTTGATAAGGACTCATGTCAGATTTTTATACTTAGAAGTAATATTAAAATTTCAGACCTAGACATCATCAAGATAGCACCATGAAAGGATTTCTTGAAACTCCCAAGAACAACAAATTAAACAACTAAAATCCAAACAGATGATCCCTAAGCACTACACAACCTCAGCTGAAGTACTCACTTATCACAAGAAAATACCTGAAGTTGGAGAAAGGGTGATGAGTGAGAGAGAAAGAAAAAAAGCAATCAAAAGACATGCTTGAGAGTGTGACCTGGAGACCTACCCAGAAATTGACCCAGACTGACCTAGGGGCCAGAAGAGGAGAGATTGACCCCAGTGCAAGAGTGTGCATCCAGATGCACACTCCTGGATGGGACAACCTGGAGCAGTCTCCCTAAGCTCGGTATGTTAACCCTTCTCAAAGCCTGCATTAAGTAAGCTGCTGTCAGGAAGCCACTATTGCCCTGTGATGTAAACTTACCTGCATTTTTCTGAACAAACCCTACCCTCACCCTTCCCACTGAAGCCAACAGAGGAATATAGAAAAACTGAAGCACAAGCATGGCAGCTTCTGACTGCAGGAGACCTCAGAGGTGTAGAATATCAGAGCTTACCATAAATTCTGAAAGAGGAGGCCTACAGAGATAAGAGCAACTGAGTTAAAGAGAAGCCAACCTTATAGGAAGTCTTCCACTGTGAGAAAACCAAATAACTAGGGATAAAAGTATAAGACACAGCTGCAACATGAGCTATGAAGTAAAAGAAAGATTTCTTCATATTTCTCAAGGAAAAAGTCCTCTTATCCCGGAAAAGAAACACTCCAACAGCAATGAGTAACATAGTGAACAAAGGTACTAAGGAAAGAAAAAAAAGAAAAATTATCAGAAAAGGAACTTGAAGATAGTAAAACAAGAGCTAAGTGACCCAGAATTCAAGAATGAGATTCTGAAAACACTCATAGAGGTCAAACAACAATGGTGGAGTACACAGAGGGAGCTAAGTGATCTCAGAAAATAAACTGAATCTATAAAAAAGAAGCAAATAGAAATTCTGGAGATAAACAGCACAATAAAAGAAATTAAAGAGAAGCCAGAATGACTAAGTGGATTAAGAGCTTCTTTTTCAGCCCTGAGAAATGAGGATCTGAATCCTGGTCGCAGTCTGTGTGAATCCATATGCTGAATTGGGTGTACTTTCCATGTGGAAGGCCCCAATTCAGTTCTTCCCCCACCCTGGTTCAACCCGCTGATGGGTGCATGCCTCCCATGCAGGAGGCTTCTGCTCACATTTGTTGAACAAAACCATGTCAAAGACTGATGACACACAACTATGAAGACTGATCCAGGTCCTCCCCTTTCTCTCTGTCTTTTTCTGTCTCTGTCTCTGTAACTCTGTCAAAAACAGTAAAATAAATCTTAAAAACAAAAAAATTAAAAATAAAATGGCTAGCATAGGAATCAGAGCTAACAAGATAGAGGAATTAGTGAAATGAAAGACAGAAATATGGAAATGTCACAAAAGAAAAAAGAGAGAGTCTAAAACCTAAAAGAAATGAAAGATATCTGCAAGAACTACCTGACTCCATTAGAAAGAATAACATCAGAATAATAGGTATTCTGAATAGTGCAGAGGACAACATGGGCACAGAGTATTTGCACAGACAAATACTAGATGAGAACTTCCCAAATCTATAGCAAGAACTGGAATCTTAAAGAAAGAAATAAGACCCTTAGCTACTTAAATCTTAGCAGACCCTCTTCAAGGCACATCATACTGAAGATGGCAAAGATTAAAAAAAAAAAGAAAAAATCCTCAAGGCAGCAAGAACATAGAACACCATAACCTATAAAAGAAAGCCCAACAGACTATCATCAGATTTCTCAACAGACTCTACAAGCTAGAAGGTAGTGTGATCAAGTATTTGAAATATTATGGGAGATAAATTACTAACCAAGAATCATCTACCCAGCAAATTTATCCTTTAGGTATGAAGAAAGAATAAAGATCTTTTCAGACTTTAAGAAAATGAAGAAATATTACAGTACTAGGGCAGCATTTCAAGAAATACTGAAGAGAGTAATTGGACCTAAAAGAAGAGGGAAAAATAAATAGGAAAAAACTGGAACAACCAAAGCACAAAAGAGGAGTAAGTAAAGGTTTAAATATCCAAAGAGAATGGAGATACAAAATATCTTGAAGAAAAGGAACCATTGCCTATATGAAACACTTTTTACCTAAAGTTTATGGTAATTACTCAAGAATAATTTAGAACTGGTACACATAACAAACAAAACAGAACAAAAGATAAAACAGAGAAAAGAGTCATATATACCATTACACTAAAATAACTGATGGGAATAATAAAGCAAAGAATCAATGAAAATTTTTTTTAGCAGAAAACCAAAGATAAAATGGCTATAGGAAATCCTCATATATCAATTATCACCCTAAATGTAAATGGACTGAACTCATTAATAAAAAGACACAGGATAGCAAACTATTAAAGAATAAAAACCAACATTATGCTGCCTACAAGAAACACACTTTAGTCACAAGGACAAACACAGATTTAAAGTGAAAGTGTGGAAAAATATTCAAAGCAAATGGCATCTGGATAAAAGTAGATGTAGTCATACATATATCTAATGAAAGAGACTTCAGGATAAAAAAGGTAATAAGAGACAAAGATGGACATTTTATAATGATAAAGGGGACAATACAACAAGAAGACATGATACTTATTATTATATATGGCCCCAACAAGAAAGCACCAAAATTTACAAAGTAACTATTAACAGAATTAAAGAAAAAACTGACAAGTAGGGGATTTAAATACTCTCTTCACAGTCATGGACAGATCATCCAAACAGAAAATAAATAATGAACTATCAGCTATATATGATACATTATAGCAATTGTATATAGTTGACATTTACATGATATTTCATCCTACAACACATGATTATACATTATTTTCTGGTGCACACTGAACATTCTCAAGGATAGACTATATGCTGGAACACAAAGCTAGCCTCAGCAAATTTAAAAAGTTCAAAATCGTACCAAGTGTGTTTGCTAATAAAAAAATCTTTGAAATTGAAAATCAACTACAAAAACAAATTGGAAAAATTACATATACATAGAGATTAAACAACATTTTATTAAAAAATGGCTAGATCAAAGAATAAAATAATAGATTAAAAAATACACAGAAATGAATGACAATGAAAACACAACATACCAAAATTACTGAGATGCAGTGAAAGCAGTAATCAAAGCAAAATTTATATTACTACAGGCCTATCTCAAGAAACAAGTAAAATCACCTTCATATAGCATAATATCATATCTTAAAAAACTGGAAAAGGTAGAACAAAAAACACCCAAATTCATCAGAGGGAAGGGAATAATAAAAATAAAAGCAGGATTAAATGAAATAGAGACTAGGAAAACAATAAAAAATATGAATGAAACAAAGAGCTGGTTATTAGAAAAAATTAATAATATTAATAATACCCTGACTATGCTCACCAAGGCAAAAAGAGAAGAGACACAGATAATCAAACCAGAAATGAAAGAGGGGAAATCACAGCTGATAACACAGAAATATAAAGGATCATACAAGAATATCATGAAGGCCTATATGCCACCAAATTTTGCAGACTAGAAGAAATGGATAAGACTTTAGAAACATTTAGTGTAACTAGACTGAATGAAGAACTGGATAATTTAAACAAACCAATCAACAGTAAGGAAATTAAAACTGTTGTCCAAAACCTCACTAAAAGCAAGAGTCCAGGACCAGATGGTCTCACTAACTAGTTTTACCGGGCATTCAAAGAGGAAATAACACCTATCCTCCTCAAACTTTTCCAAAAACTTGAAGAAGAGGCAATACTTACTAATTCTATGAAGCCAATATCACTATACCACCAAAGTTCGGAAAGGAAAGCACAAAAATAGAAAAGTATAGACCAATAATTCTGATGAGCACTGATGCAATAATCCTAAACAAAATATCAGCAAATATAATACAGCAATGCATTAAAAAGATTATACATCACGATCAAGTGGCATTCATATCAGGGGCACAAGGATGGTTCATCATATGCAAATTGATAAATGTGGTGCACAACATAAACATAATAAAAGATAAAAACCATATCATTTTATCAATTGATGCAGAAAAAACATGTGACAATATTTAATATTCATTTATGATCAAAAGACTTACAAAATTAATATCGATGGAAAGTACCTCAACTGAATAAAGACCATATATGACAAAACCTCAGCAAATGTCATACTGAACAGGGAAAAAATAAAACCTTTTTTTTTTTCTAAAATCAGAAACAAGACAGGGATTTCTTCTGTTACCACTGCTGCTCAATATTGTGATGGAAGTTCTAGCCAGAGCCATCAGGCAGGAGAATGTAATAAAATGCATCAAAATTGGGTGTGAAGAATTAATTTAAACAGTCACTTTTTGTAGGTGACATGATCCTTTATATAGAAATCCCTAAAGACTCCACCAGAAAACTCTTAGAAATAATAAATGAATACAGTAAAGTTGTAGGATACAAAATTAGTGTGCAAAAATCCATAGCATTTTTATATACAAACAATGAAACTTCAGAAAAAGAAATGAGAAAAATGATATTTTCTTGTGATCAAAACTAAAAGTATAAAATATATAGGAATAAACTTAACAAAGAATATAAGGGACTTATACATGGAAAACTATGAGACACTATTAAAAAAAATTGAAGAAGATACAAAGAAATGGAAGGATACTCTGTGTTCATGGATTGGAAGAATAAACATAGATAAAATGGCCATATTACCCAAAGCAATATACAGATTTAATGCTATTTCCATCACCATCCCACAGAATTTCTTTCAAGAAATAGATTTTGTAAATTGTCTGATTCATATGGAACCACAAAAGACCTCAAATCAAAAAAGCTATCCTCCAAAAAAAGAATAAGGATGGAGACATCACACTGTCCGACTTCGGTTTATAATACAAAGCATTAGTAATAAAAAAAAAACAACAACTTGTTTTGGGCAGAAAAATAGACATACAGACCAGTGGGACAGAATTGAAAACTCAGAAATAAATTCACAAATATAAGTAGAGATAATTTTTGACAAAGGAGCAAAAAATATACAATGGAGAAAAGAAATTAGCTTCAATAAATGGTTCTGGGAGGGGAAGCCGGGATGGCTCAGTGGGTTAGGCACTCACTTTGCAGCGCCGGGGACTGAGGATCGAATCCCGGCCCCGGTCCGTGCGGAAACATATGCTGAACTGGGAGCTCCCCTAGTTCAGTTTTCTCTCTGTCTCTGTATCTCTCTCTCTCTCTCTCTCTCTCTCTCTCTCTCTCTCCTCTGTCAAAATAAATAAATAAATAAAATATATATTAAAAAAAAAATAAATGTTTCTGGGGAAATTGGAATACCACATGCAAAATAATAAAACTGGATTGTGAACTGTCACCATATACTAAAGTCAACACAAAGTGGATTAAACACCTTCACATAAGACCCAAAACAATAAACTGCATAAAATAAAGGATAGGTATTAAACTTAAAGATCTTGGTGTCCTAGAGCACTTTAGAACTTGACCCCAAAGTCAAGGGAAGTAAAAGCAAAAATAAATGAATGGCACTTACCAAACTAAAAAGCTTCTGCACAGCAAAGAAAACTATCAACAAAGGAAAAAGGAAACCAAATTAATGGGAGAAAAAATTGCAAACAATGCCTCTGTTGAGGGGCTAATATCTAGAATATATAAAGAACTCATACAACTCAACAACAACAAAAACAAATGATCTCATTAAAAAATGGACTGAATACATAGATACTTCTCTCATGAAGATATACAAATGGGCAACACATATATGAAAAAATGCTCAATGTCTCTAGCAATTAGGGAAATGAAAATTAAAACCACAATGAGATACCACCTCACACCTGTTAGAATGGCTATAATCAATAAGACAAGGAATAACAAGTGCTAGATAAGCTGTGGAGAAAAAGGAACCCTCATACACTACTGGTGAGAATGTAAATTGATATAGCTACTGTGAAAGACAGTATGGAGTTTCCTCAGAAAATTAGGAATGGAATTGCCATATTACCCAGCATACGCTTTTCTGGGTATCTACCCAAATAACTTGAAAACCTTAGCTCGCACAGATATATTTACCCCAATGTTCATCACAGCACTGTTCAAGGTGGCCAAGTCATGGAAACAACCAAAGTGTCCTTTGATAGATGACTGAATAAAGAAGTTGTGGTACATTTACACAATGGAATAGTACTCAGTGATAAGATGAATTACAGTCGTTTGTGACAACATAGATGAAACTTAAAACCACATTATTAAGTGAAATAAGTCAGACTGAAAGAATCAAGAAACATATGACCTCACTTATCATCAATTATAAAACTGAAAGTAACAAGCAAACAAACAAAAATCTCAAGGATACAGTTATTAGTTTAGTGGTTGTCTGAGCTGAAAGGGGAAGGTGGGTAGAAGAGGAGATGAGGGGTCATTGAATACGTGGTGATGGAAATAGAGGTGATCCTGGGTGGTGAAAGCAAAATGCAATGCTTATACAATGTAATGGAGAATTGTCCACCTGGAACCTATGTAATTTTTACTAACCAATGTCACCCCAATAAATTTATCATTTGAAAGGTAATATTGGTCTTTTTTTTGGTATTGTGTTCTGTTACATTTTCAAAATGATTTTTGAAATAATTTATTTACATTTAATTGCCCAAAATCAGATCAATGTCCAAGACTCCTATTTCTCAAAAGAAAATAAATAAATAAGAGAGAGGAAAACAAATGTTCTCACAGGAAGCACTGTAATCACAGGGCATCAGTATTTGAGAAGGGGAATAAAAATTTGGAAATAGTAATACAATCTTTATAAATACACTACCTTCATAATATTTTCCTTCTTTTCTTTCTTCCTTCTTCTTTTCCAACTTTACTTCTTTCCTTCATTCTCTTTCTTCTTTTCTTCTGCTCTCCCTTCCTTTCTGCCTACTTCCTTTCTTGGGGTTATACATTCTATGTGTTTGGACAAATGTACAAATGACATGTATTCAACATAATAGTATCATAAACATATGCAAAATAGTTTCAATGCCCTAAATTTCTTCTGTTCTTTGCCTATTTATTTCTAACCCCTAGCACCACCTGATTTTTTTTTGCTGTTTTTATAGTTTTACATTTTTCAGAAAGCCATATAGTTGGAACGATACAGTGTGTAGTATTTTCAAGTTGGTTTCTTTCCTCTTGTAATATGCATTTTGTGTTCATTCATTATTTGGGGGTGGATTGGGAAGGAGCTGATGGCATATGATGTTGAGCACTTTTTCACATGCTTATTTTCTACCTGCATGTCTTATTTTATGAAGTGTGTATTAAGTTATTTGGCTCATTTTCTAATCAGGTTGTTCATTTTTATATTGTTGAGTTTTAAGAGTTCTTTATAAATATGTTTCACATATTATATAAACATATATAAAAAATATTTGTTAAATGTGTCAACTTTGCATGGGTAGAAGATACAAAGGTACTTTTAATTATTTCTCTTTTTTTTTAAGATTTATTTTAATTGCTTTGATAGAGACAGAGAGAAGGGAAAGGGCTCAGAGCAGTCTCCATAGTTGTATGTCATCAGTTCTCAACTTAGTTTCAGTCCACACAGGTGGGCAAGGGGCAGCACATGGTAGAAACCAAGCAGGGGGTCTCTTGCATGGGAGGCATGCTTCTTAAGCCAGGGGCCAAACCAGGCATATGGGAAGCTTGCTCCAGCGAGAACCAAACTTGGGGCCTCTCACATGGACAACATACCCCAGTTCTGCATATTGATCTGCACAGGCTGGAGTTGGGATTCAATCCTCAAACATTGGGGCTGCATTATGAGCACTTAACCCACTGGCATCCCCATGATTTATTTTAAGAAGAAACACAATATGTAATGTGTAGAAAGACAAGTTAACCAATTATTATAATACAGGGTGATAAACATAATGTTCTGAAAGGGGAAACAGACTTAATGGACACCTCACTAAAACTGTGCCCATAGGCAAGGAGGTATCATAAAATATTGTCTTAAGATTTTATGCCCCAAATTAAAAGACTTTATATTACACGGATTAAAGAAATAAAGGTAAACACATTCAAGGAAATAAGGATATTATAATAGCTATAAAAATTATTAAAATAAATAATAAAAATTATTTTATTGTTTGAGAAAAGATGATGAACGGAGAAACAGAGAGAGAAATGGAAGAGCCCAGAGCAGTCTCCATTGTTGTACATCATTAGATGTGATGTGGTTTTATTTCACACAGGTGATATGGGTCTACATGGGATAGTAATCAAACTGGGAGCCTCCCACATGGGAGGCAAGGACTTCTGCCACAAAGCCATTCTGGTGGTTACCAGTTGCACTGCCGTTTTGCATATGGGTTTGCATGGGTCAGAGTCTGCAATTGAATCTCAGATCTTGTGATTTTTTTTTTAATTTATTTTTATTATTTTTGACAGAGAGAAAGAGAGATACAGAAACAGAGAGAAGGGGGAGGGCCCAGAACAGTCTCCATATTTGCAAATCATTGTTTTTTTCACATAGTTTTATTCCACAGGTGGGAGCGGGGCTGCACAGGGCAGGAACTGGCCTGAGGTCTCACCCGGTAAGAACTAAACTGGGGGCATTGCTACACCGGCCGGTGATGGGATTTGATCCTTGGTTCCCGGGGTTGCAAAGTGAGCACCCCACTGAGCCATCCCAGCTTCCCCTCAGACCTCATGATTTTGAGGCAAGTGCTCAACCATTGAACTATCCCTGCATCTCCAACAGTCATTATTAAGGAAAGTTCAAGTAGTTAAATATGTCTAAATGGAATAATGAAATATGAATGTAGAGAAAGATTAATCCAGATTATAAATAATTCTAATTTTTTTTGAACAATATTTGAAATTAAATTTTGAAATGGTGCAAATTCTTTGTTTTATCTTTAAGTATAAAGATTTCATAGTGATATTTAGACTTTTGGAGAAGTTTGTTTAACATCAGCACAGTAATTGAGTGATATGTATATTCAGTGAAAAACAAAATGGAACTCTAAGGGACTCTCATGTAACTAAACAAACAAAAAACAAACAAACAAATAAAAAGCATATATCACTCTAGTAGTAAGGTCTCCAGAATGAAAAGGAAAAAAAGAAATGACATAAATCATAATCAGCTGGTAGTTAACCTTCCAGTGAGAAAACCTGCAATATATGCTATGAATGTAAGCAACACAATTACTAAGAGGACAGAATAAAATATAAATTAGTGTCATTAAATTCAGAAATGGAATAGCATTTTAACGAACGAGAAAAAAAAATCAGTAGACAGATTTGATTTATTCTTCAAGTTTTTGCTGTAAAATATGTGTAATAAATTGGCAAATGTTTACCTATTAACTAAATTGCCAAAATTGACTAATAAATTTTTCTTTCTTTGGTTGACTCAGAATCAAATTTTTAAAATAAATTGAATCATCTTCCTTTTCATTATTAGAACTATTTAAATTTAGGCAAACCTTACTAAGAAAAATTTATACCATCATCCATAAAGAATGAATGAGATACAATGACATATTAGCAAATATTCTAAATTTATAAATTTAGTATCAAAATTGTGTTTTCAACTTCTAGAACCATTATTTCACACCTTAAGTGAAACTATAAGATGTGCCATCTGCTCAGTCTGCTTTACATGTTTAAACGCATCATATAAAATATCTGTGAACATAAGAGAGCTGTCCAGAAAAGATCCAGCAATGAGCGTGCCTTTGTTTTTTCACATTGCATGGCTGGATACTTTCTGGACAACCTTTGTATAATGCATGTCATAAACTTTTGTATGTTTGAGAGAAAAAGGAAGGGCAATTGCAGGAACAGTGATGCAATAAGAAATTTATATTAAAAATTATGAAGTATAGATATAAACCAGATTATTATTTTTTTAAGAACATTGAAAAAGTAGCACGTGAACATAGTTAAGACTTCCTACATCTTAATAGTGACAATTAAATTTGTGCTTGGCATTTAACAATATACAAACTATCCTTAGGATAGAAAGTTGTCAATGTTCAAGTTAGAGCTACACAGTTCGTGTTTTTATGATCCAGTCAACCTATAGCACATTTTCATATACTTGAAAATCTAGTTACAAATTTTGAAATAATCTTTAATATTTTATTTTATTGACTTGTATCTAAAAGAAACAGTATACTTTATAAATTAAAATAAGTTTTACTTTCCTTATTTTTTTGCTTCTAACAGAAATATAATAAAGTAATACCTCTGGAAAACAATAAACCATTCTTCTTAATTACACAAATATTCACTGAGCATACAACATGTGCCAGCCACTATGAGGCATAGAATATAAAACAAAGTTATACAGGCAAAGTCCTTACCCTCATAGAATTTTCATTAGACATTCTACTATAGTTGTGGAAAAGGAAAAACTTAACAAATATTTAATATACTACATTGTTAACATGTACTGTGAAGTAAAATTAAACAAGGTAAGAGGATAGAAGATGGTGAAGTAGTAGGTATTATTTTAGAGAGTGTTGTTTTGAAATTTTTTTTTCATAAGTTCATTCTTTGGCAGAAACCTAAGTAAAGTGAGAAATTATGTAAAATAAATATCTGGGGGAAAGGAGATCTGGGAGGAAATAACACTCCATACATATTTATTGAGCTCCCATTAAGTGTTATGCTCCACTGATTGCAGTGTTAAAGAAAAAGTGTGATCTAGTTTTAGAGACAAGGCATGTTATGAAATGATACTTGTTATCATAAATGGCTACATAAACTTATTGAGAAAAACTTCATAGACTATGAGGGTTATAACATTTCTGCAGAATTGAGAACTCTTTTTTACTCTGCAGTGAAAGTTCTAAACCTTTTAAGAGGTTTAGAAACCTCTTAAAAGAAATCTTTTTCCAAAGGAAAGATTTGTGTCTAGGTCACTACTGAAGCCCTGGACAAGCATGTGTCACTTAGTAGATATTCTGAGTAGCTTTGTCGAATGAAAGGATGGCTAGATGGATAAATAAATGACAAAAATCTGACCATATTTTTAAGAATTCAACATAATATGTGGCATGAAAGTAATCAAGAACTCCAAGTAGGAGGACAATACTAAAGTGATAGAGCATACATAGTAGATACAAGTTACGTTACCTGTGTGTGAAGCAGAGATAAATTAAGAAAACAAAAACAAAAACTTATGAGTGCCGTGATATTCAATTATATCTATTACCTGATTTTTAAGTCTCATAGGTAAATGTAGAAATATAATGAAGGTCAAAATAAATACATATAGTTGAAATTTTATCTAATATTTGCGTGGACTAAGAAGGCACTAACACTAGGGAGAGGATGTTGTTAATTAAATAGTGCATTTTTCCTTATTTTTGAGAAAAGATCTAACTCATGCTAATTATAAAGTCTTATTAACCTACTATATTCCCTTTATGTTCATTTTAATTTGAATTAAAAGTTGTAACAAGAATGAAGAATCAAACATGTCACATTTCTTCTATTATATTGGACTATTTTCTAAGTACTCATAACAAAACTTGTGATT
>PVKE010048022.1:0-11726 GCA_004027555.1 Craseonycteris thonglongyai | reverse complement strand
TGTCCTTAAATTTGGTGAGGTTAGATTTAAGTCCCAGGATATGGTCTATCCTTGAAAATGTTCCATGTGCACTAGAGTAAAATGTATAGCCCTTTGTTGTAGGATGGAATGACCTGTAAATGTCAATTATGTCCATTTCCTGCAGTGTATCATTTAAAGCTGCGATTTCCTTATTTATTTTCTGCTTGGATGATCTGTCTAGTGTTGTCAGGGGAGTGTTTAGATCCCCTCCTATAATTGTATTTTCATCAAATTCTCCCTTTAGATCTGTTAGTAGATGCTTTTTAAATTTTGGTGCTTCTTGATTGGGGGCATATATATTGATGAGTGTCATGTTTTCTTGATGTATTGTCCCTTTTATCAAGATGTAATGTCCATCTTTATGTCTTATTACTTTTTTTATCCTGATGTCTTTTTCATCAGAAATCAGTATGGCCACTCCAGCTTTTCTCTTACTGCCATTTGCCTGGCGTATTGTTTTCCATCCTTTTACCCTGAGTCTATGTCTGTCCCTGTGGCTGAGGTGTGTCTCTTGTAGACAGCATATGGTTGGATTTTGTTTTTTAATCCAGTCCACTACCCTGTGCCTCTTTATTGGTGAATTCAGTCCATTTACATTCAGGGTGATGATTGACATATGAGGATATCCCATATCCATTTCTTCTTTCCTTTTTATTTTTTTGTTGTCCCGACTTTTTTCCATTTATTTTGATTTCTTGATTCAGGTCGGATAGCCTCCTTTAGTATTTCCTGGAGTGCCGGTTTTGAGCTAGAGAATTCTCTCAGCTTCTGTATATCTGAAAAGTCCTTAATTCCTCCTTCATATCTAAAGGTTAATTTTGCTGGATAGTTAATTCTTGGCTGGAAATTTCTGTCTTTTAATATTTTGAAGATTGGTGTCCACTCCCTCCTGGCTTGCAGAGTTTCTGCTGAGAAGTCTGGTGACAGCCTGATAGGTTTTTCTTTGAAAGTTATGTTTTATTTTTCCCTGGCAGCCTTGAGAATTTTTTCTTTGTCATTGGTTTTTGTCATTTTCAGAACAATGTGCCTTGGAGAAGATCTGCTAGGGTCTAGGTAGTTAGGGCTTCTGCTTTCCTCTTGGATTTGGGGCTGTAATTCCTTCCTCAGGTTAGGGAAATTTTCATCCACTATTTGTTTTAGTAGACTCTGAGAAGATTTCACCTCGCTTCCTTCTGGTATCCCTATTATTCTAATATTGTTCTTTCTGACAGAGTCAGAGAGTTCTTGTAGGGCTCTTTCATTTCTCTTGATTCTCATTTCTCTTTCTTCTTCCCTCTGTGACATATCCATGTTTCTATCTTCGATTTCACTCATTCTTTCCTCTAGCTGGTCAGCCCTGTTTCCCAGGCTGGTCAGTTCTTTTTTGAGCTCTCCCATGATTCCTTTCATTTCAAGGAGTTCCTTTTGGTTCTGCTTTAATATCTTCTCAATTTTATTGGCAAAGTACTGTTTGCTCAGAAAATTTCTTGCTGAGGTCATTTAATTGTGTCTGGGTGCTTTGCCAGCATTGAGTGAGCTCTCGGAGTGCCTTGATTATTGAATTTCTGAATTCTGTTTCACTTAGATTTGATTCCAAGTGTGCAAGCTTTTTTACTAAAGAATGCCCCTCATCTTCTGGAGGGGCTTTGGATTCTGAGGTGTGCATTGTGTTTGATGTGGTTCTTTTTCCTCTGCGCATGAGTATGCTTTTCCCACTGGGGGTTTTCCTATCAGGTGGGCTTCTCAGTTGTGGGAGGAGGAGATTTTGGGAGAGGGTTGGGGGACGCAGTCAGTTCTGTGCCTTGGGGCTGTTCTTTTAGGTTGCAGTTTTAGCTGTTAGAAGGCAGGGTAGTGAAGGTGTGGTTCAGGTGGTGGGGGCGTGTGAGTAGGACCTAGGGCGGGCCTGAGACACAATAGCAGATTCCTCTGTCCGCAGGGAGGCTGGTGGTTCAGAGCAGAGGCCAGGTGAGCTGCTCTGGGCTTTTTTTTCTTCCCCTCTGGACTGGCCGCCTTTTCAATGCCTCTGTGAGCCTGCCTGCCGTCTGTGGGCCTGCCTGCTGGGGCGCCGCTTAGCAGTGGTGCAGGCAGGTGGGCTTGGCAGAGGCTCGGCTGCGGCTGCTCTGCAGGACCGGGATTCACTCTAAGCACGTCTATTGTTGCCCAGCGTGCTCCCTCAGCGTCCACTGAGCTGCTACCCTCACTCCAAGAGCCCTGTCTTCAAAAGGTGCTCCCTCACAGACAACTTTAGGAGCTCAGCTGTGTCTCCTCCGTAAATCAGGGGTGCTGAGCTGCTGCGGGCTGGTGCCCTGCTCTCACCCCGCCCGCCGGGAAGTGCAGCCGCCCTGCTCCACAGTCCCTGTTCCACTTTAGGCTCTGTGATCTGATTAGGGCACCGCGTGTCGCCCCTTGAGCTGGGATGTTAAATTGTCCACATTCCTGTGGGGCTTCCACACTCCCTAGGTCTCGGCTTCCAGCCCGCCCTGGATCTAGCTCCACTTTGACTGTAGTCCCCCAATCCCCCTTTGTTTTTGCCAGCCCCGGGCTGCACTCCACACTCCGCGTTCCTGTCCCCGAACTGCTCCTTCTCCCTCCCTCTCCCGCTCTCCCCTTTTTCCTCTAACCTTTGTGTGTTGTTCTGCGTTGTGTGGTTCTCTCAGTTGAGGGTGCTTCTCAGGGTTTCCCCTGTGGGTTCTTTTTCGTTCATAAGTCCCTTCCCAGGTAGGTGTCTGGGTTCTCTTCCTAAAGGATTAATTTATCATTATCACTGAGTATTCAGCGTATAAAAGGCAAATTAGGTAAGATATAATCAGAAAAGAGAGATAAAAAGACATTTGCTTTAGAGAGAACATGTCCATGGGGTCAACCTCTGGGTAGGAGATCAAAATAAAATTCTTGGATAAACTCAAGTGTTATAAAAAGCACAAAGTGTAAATTTTTATTTTATTTTTTTGCATTTTATTATTTATCTATATGTTTATGCTCTCACACTAGGATTTTATAAGCTGGTAAACAATGACAAATTATTTCTCCCACAGAACAATAACCATGCTTTCCCAGACAGTATAACTGTTATATATAGTTAAACTAACATTACCATTTTATCAATTACACAATAAAACAAATGACCAAATATCTAAATATTAAGTTGCACAACATAAAAGGCATATAAAATATTAGATATCTGCTCAGTTCATTAGCAGAAATTCACTTCTTTTTTTTTGCAAGAGAGTTTGAGAAGAGAAAGGGAGAATAATAAAAAGATGAACAACATCCAACATACACAGGAAAAATTGACAATTTAAGAAATTTGATTATTGAAAATTAAATATGATAGTAAAGCATTTCTACCTTTTAAAAATATTTGCTAAATTAAAGAGTATAGTCTACATGTCCTGTGCCAGACAAAAGCAACATTGTATTAAAAAACATTAAATATCCACTTTTTTTTTCAGACCTTCTATGTTAAGTTACCCCACAATGTGAAAACATTAATTTAAATGTATGGTTTTTGTCGGGAGACATTAAAAACATGTGCTTCTGAACAAGGTAGATTTCTTAAACGGAGGTTTTTCTCTAAGAACACAAAAGAAGATTTATATAATAGTATTCAATAATCACTAACATTTGTTAAAAATCCAGCACAAATCAATGGTTGTGCAAACTTGATGTGTACTGGTGTATTTTGGGGAGATATAAACATAAAGTGAGTAAGCAAATCACCATATAGGCCCTAATTTCAATGACTGAAATGACTGGAGCCATAAACCACATAAGGTCTAGAAAGATCATAGTTCCCGAGATTTTAATTCTGTTTCACAGTAAAGAGGTGCAAGTATTGTTTTGGATATTTTGGCACCTAATATCTCTAAGCTTATTGTACTTTGATAAGATTCTGGCATGAGATTAGATATAAAAACCATTTAGCGCTCAATTCTGCATGATTTCAGGAAAAGTAGGTTCAACTGGTAAAAATAAGTACCTTTTAAACGCTAAAAAAAAGAATCTTTTGTTTGATATCCAATAAACAATTTTACGAGATCACAAGCTTGACTCTGATAACACTCCTTTTCAATACCACTATGGAATCTTTATCAAGCTTATTCACCAAGCCACCTTGTTTGCTTGTGTGAATGACAGAGAGGGTCCTGTCTCAAGCTTCATTTCTAAGGCAATATCATTTCCATTTTATTCAAATGACAGTGGTTTCTGTGGCCATTGGAATTCTGAAGCACATTCACATTTTAGGACAATTCTTGTCCAAATACAAAAGTTGCTTGCTGTTAAAAGTTCAGGGATAGCTGGGATGGCTCAGCGGGTTAAGTGCTTGCTTTGAAGCCCCGAGGATCGAATCCCAGCCCCGGCCCATGCTGACCCACATGCTGAACTGGGGTGTGCCCCCAGTTCAGTTCTTGCCGGGGCCTATGCAGGAGGCTCCCAGCCCAGTTCCTGCCCTGCGCAGCCCTGTGCCCACCTGTGGAGTGAAACTATATGGAAAACTAATGTCAACTATGGAGACTGCTCTGGGCCCTCCCACTTCTCTCTGTCTCTCTCTGTCTCTGTTTCTCTCTGTCAAAAATCAATAAAATAAATCTTTAAAAAAAAAAAGTTCAACACAACTTTTTCCTTATGAACTGTACTGCATTCTCACATTACTACCTTAAGTTAATGCTAGGACAACAAGTACTAGAGGCCTGCTAAAACCCACATCACACTAGTAGCACAACAACCAAGTTCTTCACAAAAAAGTTAACTTTTTACAAGACGTAACCAGTAGTCAACAGTCTGGCTGGATGGTGACACACTGTCATCAAAGGCCAATCGTGAAAATGAGCACCTTTTTTTCTCCAGTGTTATCCTATTGTGAGAACTCCTTACTTCATAAGTTTCTCTCTAAATTTGTTTAAGGATGCATTGGGCAGATTGTAAGTAATAAGAAATCTCGTGTTCTTGTATGTGACTCCAACATGGCAGTTTATTTGAGCCACATTAAATTAGTTAAAAACACTCAATATGATTACGAATTTTAAAAGTTGAATACAGAAATGATGTAAAGAAAATGGCCTATTTCAATATAGTCCACTTGAATTTTTTTCTTTGAATATGAAGCTGGAAGTAATAGGAAATGAAATTAATGTCCCATGAAGGAGCAACAATCCTTCAATTCAGTACTACGGAGACAATAGACAAGAAGCACAATGAGGTTTACTGCATCCAGGTCAGAACTCTTGGGAAATGTTCTGCAGGTTTCACTTAACATTGTGTCTAGGTTGACTGCTTTTATGTGGGCTTCTTGGGGTAGTCATACATTTCTTCAGTTCACTTATCTTCATAGAGGTTTTGCTGTGTCTCCAAGAATCTCCATAGCCCTTCAGACACTCCAGAAATGTGAACAAGAAAGAATTAAGTTCACTCATTGAACACTGTGGTCTAATCATACAGCTGGACCATAGAGAGGTGGCAGGGACACAGATAGTGGCAGGACACCAGGCTCTATCATGCAGGGATTGATCTGAGGAGAGCAGGACACCAAACTGGCCTATAGCAGAGGGAGGCAATACGTAAGCCACAGCCCAAAGATTGATTGTTATTCACAGAAGGAAAATCTGGAAAATGAAGGAATTTGAAACCATATATTTCTTTTTTTAAGATTTATTTTATTGATTTTTCACAGAGAGAAACAGAGGCAGAGAGAGACAGAGAGAAGGGGGAGGGCCCAGAGCAGTCGCCATAGTTGACATTGGTTTTCCATATAGTTTCACTCCACAGGTGGGCACAGGGCTGCACAGGGCAGGAACTGGGCCGGGAGCCTCCAGCATAGGTCCTGGCAAGAACTGAACTGGGGGCACACCTCAGTTCAGCATGTGGGTCAGCATGGGCCGGGGCCGGGATTCGATCCTCGGTCCTCAGGGCTTCAAAGCGAGCGCTTTACCCGCTGAGCCATCCCAGCTTTCCCTGAAACCATATTAATGAAGAAAACTTTCATGAACTGAACCTACTTAGCTAAGAGAAGAAACTTGATGGATAGAGGCAGGATGTCCGTGTGTGTTTTGAAGGAAGAGCTGTAAAGATGTATGATGTAGGTTTGGGCAGGGGCATCTGTTAGCTGTCTTTCGGGATTGCTATAGTCTCTGTTTCTAATTGGTAGGCCAGCACTTTCTGGCTGAAAACTCTTCACTGGCTTCCCTTTCGGAGTAAAACCCAGAATTTTCACCTTACTCTATATTGTCTGGCAATTGCTTACCTTTTCATCATCATTTGCCACCCATCTTGTCCACATTCACCCTATGCTTTAATAATTCAAGTTCCTTGACATAACTGCAAGATGTGTGCTTTCCTGCTCCTATTGATTTTTTTTTTTTTTTTAAGGGATGGTAAGGTTTAAAGCCTGGAAACTCACTAAGGTCCAAATTCCAGTACATCTAGCCTCCTTTTTACTAGTTGGAATCTGATTATAGTATATGGCTAGATTTAGAGGTAATCCTAAAAGTGACAGACCCACTTCTGTATATCATCAATACAGAAAATTAAGGAAGAATATGCCTTGAATTTTGAAGCCACCTGCCTCACCAACTCACAAGAGAGGTCAGTTACCATGCCACTGTGTGGCCTTCTCGTTAGGGGAGTGCCGCGTTCCTGCTGATGACTTCTGCTCCAAAGGCTGTTTTCAGCAATGCAAGGGGCTCTCTTCAGTCAATGGAATCCTCATTGTTAGAAATGCTGCATTCCCTCTATTTAAAAACAGTCCCAGACAGTTCTCATCATTTAAAAGCCCCTTGGGTAAATGTACCCACATGTACATCTTTGAATTTATAGAATCTGACTAGAAAAATTTCACATGGATATAAAATTCTGGGGATCAAAGATAAATGACATGATTTGTATAATATTTTGATCACTTTGGATATAAATGACAACATACATTTAAGGCACAGTAGTATAATAGAGGGAAAAAAAGAATAGGGAACACTTAAAAGAACTATCCATCAGCCAGGAAAGCAATTTTCCTTACTAGCTTTCAGTCAGGTTGCTAAGAGACAACTGTGAATTTTGATATTAAAGGACCCACGATTTGCATGAATGGTTTCCTAAGCTTTTCCCTTTGTTTTCTCCACAGATTTCTATTCATTCCTCTAGATCAATTGAGAAAGGAAAAAATGAAAAACACTCATTTTTTTCTATATGTTAGTGTCATGGGGTTTTCTAAACCAGCAAGGAAGTCAAGGGGTTATACGTGTAAGTAATCCCTCTTCTTTAGCAAAACTGTGTTCTTCCACTCCTCCTCATTTGCCTCCTCAAGTAACATTTAGAGTCACAGGTAGAACTTAAGGGCCCCTTCTTCACTCTCATCTCACGCCAGATACTCATTCTGCTCAGTAGCAGATAACTAAGATGCGAAGGTTTCGGGAATCCTCTTTCTTTTTGCTTCATACTAGCTTCACAGATGTCACAGTCACCCTAGTTTTGTGAACTGCACCTACAACCCAAGTTATTCTTCACACTGCTGCTGCTAACACTGAGTCTTCACAGTCCTTGGTAAAGTAGTGTCATCAGGAATGTTCTTTTCCCTCTTCCCAGTTGTCCCTCAGTGAGACGGACCAACATCATCTACTAGGTACACTATTTCAAAATGGGGCAAACTCATTTTAGGAAACATGGTTACTGTACCATATTGGCCTGATGCGTATACATCCTACATCCCCAGAGAGAGTGTGGCCACTCCACTACCCCCAACAGAGCTGTAGCTCCTTTCTCTGCGTGGTTATGAGACACCCATCCGATATCTGTTCCCTCGTTTGTTCTGAGGAAGTGGGTGGATAGATATGGGCTGTTGGAAGCTATTGAGGTTTGGGGGTTCTACTTTTCACAATGTACAGAGATAGACTTCATAAACTTCATTATTACTCATGATTCACCAATCTCTTTGTAACCTTGGATTTCTTTTCTGCAAAAGTCTAACCTATGCAAAAAAACTACTTCTGTATAACTGTTTCTCACTTTCCAGGATTTCAGTTCCAATATACTTGAAATTCAGAATACACTCATTGGGATACTACTTGTAAATATTTTGATGTCTTTTCTCTTAAAAACCTCTGTATTACTAGCTCTAAGAGCTGGAAACTGAGTCAGACATTAATATCTCCGTGAGGAAGTCAGAATTAGATTATATTAAAATATATCAGTGGTTTGCTTATGTCTACAAAGGTAGAAAAATAATTTATAGCATCACATTGAAACAGTAGCAGGAAAATCCCACAAATTTTCAGTGAGCATTGTATGATAAATTAAAAAGTAATTGGATAACATTTAGAATTTAAGAGTTAAGATATGTATAATGTAATTGATAGTTTCTTAATTATAAATGTATGCTGTTATTATGCATTTTAGTAAGCAATAAATAAAAGGGCATTATTTGATCTATCCATGACCATTCCAGTTATTTATTGACATGTAAAAAATCATCCCAAGACAGTGGTTTAAAACGAAACAATAATCATATTATCATCATCTTTCATGGTCCCTAAGGTTAGAACTTTGGGGGAAATGGACTGTAATGTCATTCCATAGTTCAGGGTCTCTCATGAAATAGCTTTAGAAGTCTTTTTTTGGTCTGCTTGAAAGAATCTATGTGACACAAAATTAAATTTTTCTGAGGTATTAATAGGAATCTTATAGGCCCACCCAGGACTTGGTCTTTGTTCTGAAGCCATTTCTTAATTTGAATATTGTATTATTTTATTTTGTTTTTGCCATTTGGAGAGGCTGGGAATAAGAAATTATTTTAAAACCCAACAAGCCTTGGATCCTTTATGTTTCCTCCAAATTTTGCTTAAAAAACAAGTCATTTCTTTTTGTGGCTGTCTGTATAACTTATACATTCTGAAAAGAGCTTGGTTTCCCCAAAGTATTAGCGAGATCCATCAGCTCTTGAGGTACATTTTCTATTTTCAATGTTACTGCAATTAAGAGTTTTGCTAGACATTCTGCCAGTACATGTAATGAATTTCTTTTTCTCTAGCTTGAAATACGATACCTCTCCATTTCCTTTAAGCCCTCACTACCATCCTCCTTGAGATCAGCTCAGCTTCCTTTAAGTCTTCCCAAGTGCACTCAGCTTCCTCCCACCACTAGTACCTCAAGTCAGTGGTAGCTGTTTTAGGTTTGTGTTACAGACATACTGCACTTTTTGTTTCAGATATCAAATTTTGTTCAGGTTAGCTGTCGCTGCATTAAAACTTAACTCAAATTTTAGTACCTAAATACAGTAATCATTATGTTATGTCTATCAGTTTTTGTGGGTCAAGAATTCCCAAAGGGTGTAGTGAGACCATTCTACCTGGGTATCTTTCAGGAGGTTGGATTTGGATGGTGGCTAGAGCTGGAAGAGAAAAGGGCTGGAGCAGCTGCATTCTGCTGGGTCTCTCCCATGCAGTCTCAGGGCTCGTCAGTGTGATTTCTGCATGGACTACTGACACTTCCTCATAGCATGGAAACCTCAGGGCTCTTGTACAAGTGCTTCAGTGAGCAAGGCAATAGTTTCATTTCCTTTTGTGACTTAGCCTCATAAGTCATGAACCATCCTTCCCCCAAACGCAAGGGAAGGGACATAGATAAGTCTTACCTTTCAATGAATTTGAGGCTATGTTTTAAAACTGCCACAATGTCTGGCTTATTTTAATTATGATTTTAAATGAGGTCTTACATTTCTTAACCATCTCCTCTTTGGCCTTTCTGCTCTCCAAAAGCAACCATTTGGAGCAGACTCTAATGATGCAACTTCCCTGTATACAAGTACTAAGTTTTTCTCTTTGCTCAGTCCCTATTTCTGATCATTGCCTGTTAAAGCAAGGGCTATTTTAAATCAATCACACTAAATGGTGTGACCTTTGAGTGAGCAACCTGACCTTCTGTTAAAAAAGTTTTTCCATTACAAAATTGACTTCTTTGCCCCCATAAAGGACCTGAAATTGAAGACATTTTATTATCTCTATCACTCAGCACAAACATATCATTGGAGTGATATGCTCATTATAACAAGTGAAAAGGGACATTGTAGCTGCTGAACATGAACAGGCTATAAATGCAGTCCTGATAACTATGAAATTCTTGTACTTGTAGTCTTATTTCTACCTAATTGGGAATACAAAACATCAACATGCGAATAAAAGGTTCACAACAGCACTAGGTCATCAAGAAAAAATTTTATTTTATTTTTCCAATCATTTTTTACTTGAAAAGTTGACCAGGGTTTCATGCTTTTATATGAAAATAAAATCCTTAAGTAGTTGAAGTACTGCTTAGTCCTTAAGAACAGTGTTCAAATTACATGTTATCACATAAAACTCTTGGGTTACATGTATATTTCAACTTCATTTCACTACCCATCATTTATCACAGCCACCTTGGAATCACAACAGTAGCATAGAAAATAATTTTTTTTTATTCTTTTTGACACAGAGAGAGAGCAAGAGAGACAGACAGAGACAGAGAGAGAACTGAACTGGGGGTACTCCCCAGTTCAGCATATGGGTCCGCACAGGTTGGCGCTGGGATTCGATCCTTGGTCCCCGGTGCTGCAAAGTGAGCGCTTAACCCACTGAGACATCCCGGCTTTCCCTAGAGGATGAATTTAAAATGAAGATTCTTGACTGTTATTCTTTTGGAGAGCACACACTTTCATTTTCAATTGATACTCTAATGTGTTTGGCCAGAAAGAGATCTGCCTACATGTTTAATTAAGGGGGCATTTAACATTCCATGTCTCTGACATTCTCATATTACATAAAATAAGAAAAATCCAGGTAGAGTCTGAGGAATTGGCATTTTGGAAGATTTTTATCCTTCTCATTCAAAACTTACCCACTTCTTAAATACTCTTGGCTCATATTCATGAAATTCTTCAACTCCTCAGATGCAAAATGTTGTGCAGTCTGGCCTTCCATCTCTGAATTTTATATTATCAAGTAGAGGCCATTAATGAATCTTAGTTGGTATAATTAATTACATAAAGGATAAAATATAAAAACAGTATTGAGTGCATTGCTTTTTCCAGCTTCTCTTAACCAGAATACCACTTGGCACAGTTGCCTGTAGTCTCTACCCTAAGACCAGGTTAATTGAAATAAGTCTGAAAAGAGACCACGTTGCTTCTCAAAAAATGAAGTTGGAGTTTATCAGAAGTTAGGTGCTTTCTTTTCTTACAGAATAAAAAAGAAAGGGAGGGGGACCTGATTGATTGATTGATTGATTGATTCATTTATTTATTCACAAATACTACTTACCGTATTTTCCGGTGTATAAGACGACAGGGTGTATAAGACGACCCCCTAATTTTACAGTTAAAACATAGGTTTAGGCCTATATTTGCTGTATAGGACTACCCCCCACTTCTGAGGCAACACCAGTTCTTTTTTTAATTAAATTTTTAATGAATGACATTTTTCGAACATACCGTAATATACCGTACATTGATACGATAAATGGAAGGTCTCTTCACAAATGGCAATGCCATGAACTTGACCGATAAACGAGAAATCCAAAAGAGAACATTAACAATGATGGCATCATCTGGAAAGAAAATTACATGAAGAACTTGCAGAAAACGCTTGTTTGTGACTGACTGGGATGATAAGAGGTTTTTCTAGGCAGAGGAGCATTGTGAGCTTAAAATCCTTCAAAATCCTCATCATGTGCTTCTTCTGACATCATAAGTTCATCAATGACCTCTT